>WUAT03000008.1:4707760-4727034 GCA_010015005.3 Ulmus americana
ATAACCTGTCCATAAAATTGAATTAACACCATATAAAATTAGACTCCACACTCACAAATAAAAAAAAATACACAAAACATTAAAAAAACCCCAAAAAAAAAAAAAAAAAATGAAAATATTATAGAGCTTGCATGACTGCATAAACGTCAATCAATGAGCAGATTAACAAATACATATAGAAAGACTATAAAATACTTCAAAACAGTTAACAATTCTGGTAGGAGACAATAACAAAGACACGGCTATTAGAATCAAAATGAATTAATTAACAAAAGACATTATTAACTATCTGATCCATACCAGAGAATTTCGTCCTTTTTTCTCCTGTCCATGGATTTGCAAACCACAAATACAAGCCCGGATGAACTGCTGCTTATTTTCACTGCTTTCAAGCAGAAGACTATCTAAAAGATCTTTCAGAAGCTGATTGCAATCACTAATTAACTTTGTCTTCTGCACTATCAAGCCACGGATGACAATAAGAGCCTCAAGAATTTCAGATAATAAATTGTCTTTCATGAATCTGGCATCAAGAAAACAATGTAAGCAAAGAGCTCGCACACACGGATTAATTAAAAAATAATAGCTGATCAAAAATAAAAATAAGAATACCTGGATCTAATATTGGGAACCTCTAAAAATTTTCCAAGAAGCTCTATAAGCTTGTGAAGGATAAATCCTTGTGAAATGTCAATACGCAGGCTTCTTTCTAGAGACTCAACATTTCCTACTTCTTGGGTAATCAATTTACAAATTGTGCGCAGACATCCTCGCACAGTTAAGAAAAGACGAGCATCTTCGGACTCTATCATTTTGAAAAGCAACTCAAAATACTCAGCAGCACTTTCTCCAGCAGAAAGAGTTGCTGGTAACAAAGATACCAGCAAATTCAACAACCGAAATCGTCTTGATGAACCTTGGGCACAGAGCAAACTTATCAACATGCACATCTCCGATCTTATAGATTGAGAACAAGCACTCAGAACAAGTTCTGTAACCCATGAACCCAGCTCAAACACAGACAAGTCACCTTTAGCAGTTTTACTAGCATGCCGCTTCCATCGAAGAGCATATTTGAGAGCCAGGAAATCTTGTCTCTGGGGACGCGACCTCTGGCTACCAACTTTGACTGACTGGGACACTTTGTATTGCCTTCTAACAAAATCAAGATACGAAGCTCCCTTCTCCCACTCTGAATAGCTCAGTAATTGCATATCCTGGGTTTTTTTAGATGCATCCCAACTTTTCTCCGGTGATTCTGGAATAGACTTGCTTCCACTAACTGGTCCACCTGAAGATCCAGAAACATTTAGATTGTCTTCCTCTTTGATCTGTGAAACCGGAGTAGCTTTTCCGATGCTAGATTCTTTGTCGGCTCCATCAGGTTTTGGAGGGGTACATGCTTGAGATATAATCCTCAGACAAGGAAGAATAACATGCTCAGATATGGCAGGATGTTTAGCACCCAATTTGATGGAAGAAAATAACAGCTGAAAAACAACACGCAATCTTGATTCCCATAATTCATCGGTCAAAGAACAAACTTCAAAAAGCAACGATAACTCTTCACGTGTAGCCAGAGCAATGTCCATGGAACGATGATGTTCAAGGCAGTACATGACTTTCCTCTGTATTAAACTATTCAACTCAGTCACTGCATTTACATCACCCTCTGAGAATGCACAGAGAACAGCCCTAGCTTGGATGCGAGCTGTTTTAGGGCCTTGGTGAATGTTATTTTCAAACAACTCAGATAGTATGCCTGCTGCAACAAGCTGTTTCTTAGAATTTGGATGCTTCGACAACACCTGTAATATCTCAAGACATTGTGTCACAAACACGCTTGCGCAGCCATAGCAATTATTTGGAGACCTGGAGACCACAAATCTTGAAGCAGTTACTCCATTATCAGAGTTCTTTTGGTGCAAATAATTCATCAAAACTCGACGTAGCCCTTGTAAAGTCTGAACACTTTTGCTCACTGAATCGAAAGCTGCTTTGCACTTTTCTCCATATAGCACACCAAGAAGAGCTATTTTACGGTTTATCTTACATGAAGGTCCAGGCAACGAGACCATCATTTGCTGCACAGAGTCCTTCTGCTGTGAGTCAATTTCATTCTCACCAATGCTTGATACAATCTTAAGTAGGGGCTTCTTAAAGCCCAAAAGTTGCTGATATCTCCTGTGGGCATTTTCTGATTCAGATTCTATCGCAGCCAACCCTTTTTTCATATCTTCATCATTCTCCATATTATCAAATGAAAAACTGGGCTTTGCCATGAAATTAAACTCAAACCTACCATACTTACTGTAGCCACATTCATTGCAGAGAAAAGAGTCCAGATTTTCATAATTGATGTTGCGGCATTGCCTGCACTGATACGCGTTCTCGTGGCAATTACTACAGATACCATGCTTATCCGTGACTGGTCGACTGCAACGCGGACATTGCAATGGTTCAAGAGATAAAGCCTGCAGATTTTCATAGAAGGAATCCAGCTCAATCATAAAGTTACAAGCCGTTATTGGAATAGGGAAGTCCACTTTTAATTCAGTTTGATTGAAAGAAAGATGACAACTCTTAGCACGCTTCCATAATGACCAATTATTTTTCAACTCCGACAAGTCAGCCACAGGTCGATTATTGTAATAAAGATTCAAAACTTTGACTGATTTAGACTTCCTGGCATCATGAACATTCATCGTCACTGTTTGAATGGTGTAACTCCCTGTGCATTTCACAATTATACGATTGTCGGTAAATTTTGTTTCAGATTTCAGACTTTCAAGCTTCATCCGGCTGTAAGGTACCTCAGGTGAGCTACAGGCAACACAAGGCTCACTCTCAAGATAGTAACCGTCAAATTCAACTAGTCCGCTCAAAGTGTTGTAGATCCTGGAATTCGGATGATTAGCTAAAAGCTCATTCTGGGAATGAAGTGTCTCAAAAATGGACCTAATTACATCAGACGTCAAGCATCGGTCCACAAGCTCTGCACTTTGTTGCTTCAAGCTGATATCGGGTACTTTCCCCAATAACCATGTAACAAGTTCAGTGTATTCAACAACATTCTGACCATACATTGGGAGACAATTTACTTTCTGCAAGAGAGCCTCCAACATCATTTCCCTGAATGACTGCTTTCCATGATGCCAGACACCATAAAGTACATATTTTGCCTCTCCACGGACAGAGCTTGAGTTCCATTCCAGCAGAAAGTAGTCAATGAATTGCTTTAAGACGTCTCCTCCGCTTTCAGTAAAGATATCTACAACTGACTCCATGTCCAGACAGGACTTCTCGGAAACAGAATCTACTCCATCCTCACCTTTCTTTTTCTTTTTTTGATCCAGAGACTGCGTGCCTGTTTTATTTGGAGCAATTCCTGTATCTGCAGCTTCAATTTTATGTAAAGAGACATCCTTGCCTGTATAAAAGGCCAGGTTTAGAAGCTTCAGAGTCTGAACAATAGATTCTTCTCCAAGATAAAATACGCCATTCATCAAGAAGCGTAATACATCTCCATGCTTCAAACAGTACTTCTGCCAGTTCCGAGGCCGTGCAGCAGCTACTTCAGCCATGGTGGTCAGGGACTTCACTATCTTAACACTTTTCTCATATGGTACAGGATTATGAAAACCACCAGATCTCTTTCCATGTTTGAAAAGTTTTTTCATCTCACTGGAAAACTGCCAAGAGTCTCGAACACTGTAGTACTGAGATTTACTTCCACAGAGATGAAGGAAAAGTCTCCTGGCATATCTTCTTACAAAAGTTGTGTGAGGATTGTTAATGTAACTGCAGAGGACATCCTGATATCCTTCTAGTTTCAGATCCTTGCCAGGAGATATTTTAGATATCTTCTCTTTCTCCCCCGTCTTATCTTGCTTTTCTGGTCGCACCAAGGTATACACTAGTCGGAAAGCATTTTCCAGCAATAGTCTATGGTAGTCCACAAAAATATCTGTGCGATGAGCTTTGGCATATGAATCTGAAAAGAAAGGAGAGAAGTTACCCGCCGGTAAATCCCTTCGAACTGATAGTAGAGCTCCACAACCAGAACCTGGGCTCCCAGTTTCATAACTTGAAGCAGGGGACTTGAAGACATGCATCAGCTGCTGCAAGATATCCATTAGATAATTGACCAAAGGTTGCTGCCTAAGACAATTGCAAGCTCGAAGCAACTGGGATGCAAAGTCACTCTTTTCTTGGTCATCTGAGGATGACATTGTAGCAGTGGCAGAAGATGCAATATGACTAATGCTTTTATCAAGAGTGTCTGTAATTCCTGCAGGTTTGGTGGTTGAACCATCACTGCCAGGCTGGTGCCAGTTTCGGAGCATCAAGGTAAAGAACATGAAAACAATAATTGTGACTTCCCCAAATGGAGAGCTGGATCCGGCATCAAATGGTTGGTTGAGATTAATCTCATCCAAAAACCATTTAATTAATTTTTCCAAGTCCAAGCTTTCGGGCTTTGAGACATCAATGAAGGGTCCAACCACAGCTGATGATAATCTGTAGAAAAGCTGCATGACAGGGATTGCACGGATCCCAGAAGTTGACCGCATCCATCCTTTCAACTGTTCAAGAAGCTCAGACAGAAGCAAGGAATTCAGAGCTCGTTTAGATGCAGATATTGAAACGGTGTCATTCACCGAGGCAGAAAACTCTCCAGACTCATTAGGTTCTAGGACATGAATAGATGGATTCTGGGTCGTGGGATCTGTTGGTGCTGGCAACATGCCTGAATCATTTGTGTCATCAGGTGCGAAGTGAAACTCGTTACCATCACCACCCAATGATTCCACCTCAATTGGAATAGCTGTCATGGGATGATCTCTAGAATGTGGCGGTGGAATCCTGTCTGCATCTAGTACTTCATAGCATGCCTCACACAGATCAAAATCAGGACAAACAGTGCAATGCCATCGCCGTCGAAGTATAGGAACTGTAGAACAACCATCACAACAGTATTGTACAGATGAAGTGATGGAATCCTCTTCAATCATTACATGGGAATTCCCACTAGTTGTATCTGCAGGCACAGCAGCAGATGCTGCATTGTCTGCTGCATCATCTGTAGCCAGCATGGTTTGCTTTGGAAATGGGACCTGAAGCAACCTTGATGATATAGCCAAACTGAAAAAAATAAAATAAAATAAAATCAAATAAAATTTAAGCTCAAGTGAAGAACTGATAATGAACTTTAGAAAAAATTAAAAGCAACCATGACAGAAAAAGAAAAAGATTTACTCTACCTGCTCGAAGTCTGAACAGCTTCATTAGGAGAGAATAGAAGCTTCTTGAATAATACAACAGCAGGTGCAACTGAGTGTGCAACTGGATCTTTTCCATGTAAAGCCAAACATTCGGCATAACAATAAATGAGATCAACAGAGGATACAACAATGTTGTTCATAGTTTGTGTGTCAGGCTGCTCAAAGTCAAGTATTCCCCAAAGAACTTGCATAAGGCCATCAACCACTTCAGAGCCTGCATTAATGATAAGAACCACAAGTTTATTTAATCCAGAATATTTTGAAACAGTATTTAATCCGGATGTATAGGCAGACATCTCAGCTATGCTAGCAGACTGAACAACAGTAAATAAAAGAAGGATCACACAAAGAATAATGGTGGAATTCTAAATTTAGACACATCATGCAAGTAAAACTCTAAACACCCTCAAAAGAGAATATATATAGAAAAGCATTGCAGAAATCATAACATTTAATAGCAGCTAGCATCAGAAATGCCAGATACACAGTAGTGCAGCAGCGCCATTTTGCTAGCTCTGTTCCTATAAGTAGATAAATCTCATGAACACACTATTCATGCTTAAGGAACATGACCTACATCCATAATAAGCAATACAAATTTTCTAATGCATATAAACAATAATACCGTTTATTTCAAGAAAAGTAGCCAAGTTAGACCAACGATGCAATGCAATCTTAGAGACTGCGCGCATCTGGGCTGTAAACTCTTCAATTAGACATGCTCCGGCAATACCACCAACCCCTAGCCTTGAAGAGAGTGCAGAGGTTGATTTCACCACTCCAAGAAGCCGCATAGTGTCCTTAACCTATGAGAGGAGACCCTAGTTAGTGAAGGAACAATGCCTATAATTTTAACACATATAAGCAAATTGATACATGTTGAAGCGCAAATAAGCGGGCATCACAAGAAATCATGACATGAGGTAATTACATGGTAATATATTTCTTTTTTGGGAAACACAGCCTGCAAAACTTGGCAAGCAGCAGCCTGCAACAATGGTTCTCTGTCACTTTCAAATATCTTTTCTAGCAACTGTCTGCACTTGAGCTTGCTCAGTTCCAAATTTACTTCCTCAACTTTTGAGCATCCTTGAGACGTAGACAGTGAATAAAGCCTGGATAGAAGCTTAAGACCATCTGCAATGACCTGCTCCTGAACAGGAGCAGACTGCATGGAACGGCTTTTTCTACCAGACCCAGAAAGCAGGGAATTGCCACCCAGCACACGAGCCTCCATGTCAAGCACTGCATCCAATTTCTCTTTCCAACCAAATTCATCCTTGGCCCTACCATATACTTCAAGAGAGTCAATTCTAGGGAGTGCTGATCCATTGAAAGTTGGCCCAACAGAGATTGTAAGCTCCTCATCAGCAAGGAGTGATTCAGCAACTGTAAATGGTACATCATACCAAGACCGCATGCCCTCATCTAATTTAATAGACCTCTGGAAAATAGTAATTTCAGAAGGAATATGATTTGCAGATGTATTACCCACATGAAATCGAAAACCAACCATGACAACATCTGGGTTCGAATTGAAGACAGATATCTGCAACAAATAAATATAAAATTACAACACTTGAAAAACTTATTTAAAAAAAAGCAAAATTAGTTGCAGAATCAACAATCACAATAACTAAAGCCTAGTATGTAATAAAAATACAAAGCAGGAACCAAATAAAAGTTGTCTAGGGATGATTTCTTAGAGAACTTAAATAAAACAAAAGGAGAGAGAACATCTTAGAATAAGCCAAGAGAAACACCCTTGTTACAATCAGTTCCAGGAAAAGGGTTATCAATTACCAAAAGTCAAGTCCTAAAATTGGGAGCATCCATTTTAAGATCACTATGAAAAGCATTAGACACCAGCTAAGACTAATTTAAGCTCCACAAGGGGCAACCTTACTTCCTAAGCCCAAATTTTTTTTTTTAACCAAAACTTGAAAGCAGTAAGAATATAACAGGCTTCCTTTTGCCATGCCATAATTACCATTAATATCTAACAATAATGTAACATTAACAAAGCATAAAAAAATGACCAAACAGTTCAGAAGATTAGATAAAACTAGAAAGAAAAAACAAAATGAAACAGCTAAACAAAACCAATGTTTTAGAAGTTAATTTGTGTACAAAGATTTTTTCTTTGGTGAGGCAATGAATAAGTTCAAGGCATATTGAAGCTAGTTAAACCAACAAAAAAATATAAAAATTATGATCATAAAAAGTTTATTAAGCTAGGAGTCTACAATGAAGTTGCAACCCAGATGACAATGGTTGATAAAGAATGAACCACCAACGCTTAGACCCAATACTAGGCAACAATACCTTAAATCCTGATGGGGTAGGACTTTCCAGAAAGCCATCTTCAGATGCTAAGCTTTGCTTAGCTCCTTCAGAATCACCATTTCTTATGGCATCACCACCTAGTTTCACATCTGATGTTATGCACACAGTTTTCTCAAAGAAATCAAGAGGGAATTCTGGGTTGGCATAGGCCTTATTACTGAGAATACCAGAACCCAATTTTTTCACTTTCTCCGCTGTCACAGTGGCAGCAGCATCAACTCCCAAAGGAACATGCGAGTAGATCTGAAGACTACCATCCTCATGTAAGACAAGACAGTGAATCTTATCTTTGGATAAGGGCTTGTAAGCAGTTACCCCAACTAAAGGAGAGGTTGAACCTACTGCATGCCGCATGTTCTGTGCAACTAAATCATCAGGTCCAATGGATACAGCAAGTGCGGAATTTGATTTTACACTTGAGAAGCAAACAAATAACCCACTACCAGCTAGCAATTCCTTCCAACGATGCAGTCCTGCTGGCCGCAATGTACCATCTTGTTCTTCCTCACATATGGCAGATGTCTCACTTAGAGATGAGGCAGTGGGGCTTAACCTACCTACCAAAGTAGTCCCATCTTGATATGAAACAAAGAGTAATTTATGATTTACCGAGAAGTACACAGAAGAGCCTTTTGCATGAGTATCTCTACCATTTGTTTCAATTATTTCAGTCAACGGTGTAGCCCCAACACGACCTTCTCCTGACAACTCTAGTCTGTATAAACTACCCTGTTCTGAAAGAGCAATGAGAAACATTCTTCTCTGGGAAGCCAGAAAAAGTGTTGCATCAACAATCATGTCATCTGGCAAGGTGAAGTAGTGTACAGGACTCATGTTATCCTGCGATAGATCATATATTTTGACAAATTTGTTGGTGACCACCATTAACTGAACTTGAGATCCTGGAACCCACTCCACCCGTCTGATATACGCACCTTGCAGTGCAAGTTCAATAGCAAGACGATCAGTCACTTCACCACGATGATTCAGTGTCAGAACCTGGCAGTCTTCGTACCCCGCTACAGCAAGGTAATTCTCTATAACTGAGTTGAAAGTAAGATGAACAATTTCAAAGCGAACCACATTCTTAGACAGAGGCTTAACATTGGTCTTGTCTGCTGTAACAGGTGCAATGGTGGCTTGTCCAATCAGCTGCCCAACATCAAATATAGCAACTTTGTCCCCTTCACCAACAGCTAGTCGACCTCGAGTACTGACACTGAGCAAAGATTTCACAAGAGACCCACTAGCTAAATGTGATTTAAGTTCCTTGGCATTTGAATAGTCCGCTTTAATCTTCAAGTCCAGTGACCCACTTTTATATGCCTTCTTCAACTGCAAGAGATCAACACCAAATGAAAGTACCTTGTCTTTACCAAGAATGAATTTATTATCCTTTGACAGGTTAGAGTCCCTTTTGCTAGTTATAGAAGGCAACAATGAAGAGCAAAGCTCAAGTACCCGGCCTTCAAAATCAAATTCTTCAAGCAATAGTGGAATCCCATCTTGAAGCTCTCTTTGAATGTATAACCTGGTAGAGTTATCCATATCTGTATTAGTATCCTCATCAAGATCTGAATCACTTTCTGGTAGCTGGTCCCCATCCTCTGGGAGTGGTAAAAGCGACTGAAAATTGCTAGCAGTACGGATTGGTGCATTGCTACTTCCGGCGAATTTGCGTGGCTTTAAGCATTGACAATTGCTCCCTCTAACACCCCCAGCTCCACAATCACAAAAGAAACGACTTGAACGAGAATAAACAACTCGATGACCACGATGACAAACTTTTGCGCAGACAGAGCAACAGCCTTTTGAAACAGTCAGATCACAAGTATAACAGAAGTACCAGTGCTGTTCCATGAAATTGCTACCACTGGATGTAAATGTACAAACTTTAGAAGCAAGAGCCCGCTCACTGTTATTATCCTCTTCCTCATCTTTATCTAGACTAGCCACCTCACCATCAGAAGTTCCATCATCATCATCCTCATCAATGGAGGTTGCATCACATTCAAGAGCCGCGGAGCCCCCTCCTTGATTAGGAGAAAGAACCAATGTTTCAGAATTCTTCCTCGAGTCCACAGGCCTAGAAGCAACAGATCCAACACTAAGGGTACTGCTAGACAAAGACTTCCCAGAGGACATTTCAGGTATGTTCCTCCCAGACCCACAATCAGCCAAGACAGTTCCAAGAAAACCAAAAAGAAATTTCAACCCTGGGAGCAAACGTTCATCACCAGCCAGCTTCTCCATCAACATCACAGTCCTCTCTAACAGCAATTTCATTGAATTTTCCCCTCCGGACAGTTGAACAATGAAATGGAAAAATGACTTGGCTACATGAATATCAAATAGCATAAATGCAAGATCAAGTGATACCAGCACTGCTTCAAAAATGTGTCTCTGCAGCTCTCTTGATTTCAATTCAGATGGTGACGATACAAGACATGAAATAAAACTCATGGTTGATTCTCTTAGAGAAACAGAACATCCTTTTCCACTGTTGACTCCACCTGATGTTTCTGTCACGCAACCTAGAAGTCTCTTTTCTAACCACTTTGACAGGCGAAGCAAATCCATGTCAAGGAATTTATTTTGCATCTTCTGTTTCAGACCAGGACACAGCTCCCCAGTTAAGAGATCAAGAAAGAAGTTAAGAACCTTAACATTAACTGATTCAGAGAAGCAATTGTCTAAAGACTCCAGTAAAACCAATAAATCACCACGTTGGAACTCAAAAAGCTGCTTGAGTGGCTCAGAAACATCTTCTACACCAAGATAAAATTTGAAAATGGAAATATTTGTAGAGTCTTTCCTGAGGCCATCAATGGTATCAATAGCCTTGGTAATTATGCACTCCTGAATACTGCTGTCACTTACTCCCCTCACAGTGATGTCCCTTAGAAATCCCTCCATGTGAGCCAACAAAAATAAATTGGAAATTTCAGATCCTCCAAATCCCAAATTCAAGCTATGATAGACAGCGTCACATTTTTCGTGAATGCTCTCAAAGACCCTATCAAACTTGACAGTCATTATATTATCAAGGATCTGACAAAGTGAACCAGTCTCCTTGCTCGCATTTTCTCTCATATCTTCAACTTTGAAAAGCCCTTCTAGAACGGAAATAATCCCTCTTATGCTAAGAACAGAAGAAAGAAGGATCGCAGTAGGGATTCGAAGATTAAAGGGGAAACCATGCAATAAAAATTCCAAAGAAGCCTTAGATGAAATTCTTGAAGCTCTTTTGTCAACAATAGCATCCAACTTAGGTAAGAGTTCAAGGACAGATTCCAGCTGAGATGAGTTAGCACTAATCTTTTCAAGCTCATCCAAGGGGCCTTTTTCAAATCCAGAATGTTTTAAAAGCAGCAAATGTGAAAATCTGTTAGCTCCCTTCTCACAATTATCAAATGTAGCTAGATAAGATTTCTGATAGACAGCTAAATGTTTATTCAATAACGATGAAAGCATCCTCATTAGCACTGCTACTTGACAAGGCTCCATCATGGATGAAATCAGACCCTCAGCAATAGTGCTATTGTCCCCATACATATTGGCTGGCCAGGTTGAACCCATTCCGGAGACTGAATTTTTTATCTGATTTCTGCGAATGCCAACATTAAGGAAGTTGAGTACCAAAGACAGCCACATTCCACTTCTTAGGAAATCCCAGCCTAATTCCTCAATGTCCTCCGGTACTTGTTCAGCATCCAACTCCTGAAGCAAATGTTGAACTACAGAAAAATTAGGACACTTTCCAAGGGCATCACCATAGCCTAAAAATGAGTGGCTGAAGAAAAGCACATGTGCTATGTTAGCAATCTCAGGAATCTGCGGCTCACTCCCCACAGAAAGCATTTGATCAGATGCAGAAACCATGGAAGAGAAATCCAAACAAAGCAGAAAAATGTATCTTTCAACAATAAAGTCCTCCACCACAGTAGCTCGGTTACCTTTCCAAAACCCCAGAATACCTGAAAAAGTTGAACAGATCTCATCCCAACTCAGGCATAAGCAGTCAACAACCACACGATCTCTAGAAACTGAAGTATTAAAAGATGAAACATCGATCAGTTGATTGAGCAAGGTACTAATGATAGGCTCTTCCTCAACCCATGCACCCATTACATTCTTTACAGCAATTGAAACCCAAGATGAAAAATGCTCATTCCTATAACTAGGTAGGCTTGGAGATTGTGATGATGCCCTCAACTTAGAACGCAGATGTTGAAGCAATGATGAAGGACAATGTGGGTAGAATATCATATGACGAAGCACCAAAATCAACCTTGAAATGAGTAATGCCCAGCATGACAATTGTGCACCACAAACACCTGATTTAGGAGCATCAATTTCTTTGAGCGAAGAAAATACCAAGTTTGCAAGTGTTGCCTTTTCTCCTTCAGAGGACAAGTGAAATGCCATAAGAAGAATCTCAATATGAAACAGAGAGGGAAGGGCCACAAGAAGTTCCTTCAAGCTGGGACATTTCAAACAAACAGCTTTTGCCTTCTCAAGAATGAAACTCACAAATGCCCCGAAAATTTGAGTTCTCAATTTGCTACCGGCTGTACCTACTCTACAGAAAAGAGTGTGAGCCAGTAAGGTTAGGGTCTGATCATTGTAAACAAACATATCATTTTCAATGTTCAATATTCTCTCAACAAGGAACTCTTCAAGTGAATCAGACAAAGCACGGCGGGTGAGAAGATCTTGCAACAAATCAAAGCATATTTCATGGACACGACCAATCTTTTTCTCCTCAAGTGAAGGGTAAAAGTTATCTGAAGTCCTATCATCAGAACAATTTCCCTGAGAAAGGAGTAGAGAGAGTAATACATCAATATGATTTCTGCTTAGCTTCTTGCAGCCATCCTCAAAAATTGAAGGGTGCCACTCAGGAGAAAAGATGCACGCTTTGAGAAAGCTCAACAATTCCAGGGCAGCTTCAATTGGCATGTTACTCTGGATGGGACCAGAATTAACAGCAACAGGTTGCTGGTCAAAACCATCCGTAGATCCTACAGAGCGAGCACTTTCAGAAAAAAGATCTCCAAAAAGGGCTTCATCTTCGTGGCAAACTGGAGTTTCAAGATCAGAAATGCAACTAGTTTTTGCCGCACTAGAATTTGATCTATCAACTTTTGGCTTTAGTTTTACTCCTTCCGAGTGAAGGAAAAAAATAGCATGCATCAGATTGTCCATCCACTGATTAGAGGAGGGGAATATCATCTGCAACAGTTGTTCAAACTGGTACCTCTTAAGCAAAAGAACTTTCTCAGAATGAACATGGCAAGAAGGTGAATCACTTGGCAAATCAACACCATCTCCAGTAACCTCTATGTCAAACCCCTTCCAACCAAGAGCACGCTTTGTTTGTTTTTTGAGGTCATGAACGAGTTTTAGTAGATAAACAACACTTCGAGGAAAATAAACTAGCGGGGGCTTCAAGCTGGCAGCAGACCTATTGTATCTCCAAACAGAAGAATCCAAATTGTCCAGTATAGAAGCTATTATGCAAGCTTGAATATTCAAAAAAACATAGCTGTTGCAGAAAATAACCCGAGCAAATTCAAGAAAATCTTCTAGTAGCAACAGAACAAGGCTCTCAAAACTACCCTCGACAGCAGCACCATTATTGAAAAATTCAAATCCAGGTCTAAACAAGCATGCAAATATGTCAGCAAAAGAAGCAACTGCTTGCACCAATGAGGTATCATATTCAACATATGGAATGTCCTTGCTTAAACTTCTGAGTAACTTTAAAATCCTCAAACTGAATGCAAGTCTCTTGCGGAAGATTGTACCTACTATCTTCTCATCAAGCAGATCAGGAAGTACAATCAATTCTTTGCAGATCAAAATCAAACGCTGAATGAATCCTGCATGAGCAACCGCCCAATGCTGAGATTGAAAGACCAATTTCTTCAAGTCTTGGGGAAATGCAAATTCACTTGACTCGTTGATCTGTCTTTCAGCTTGTATACACTCAGAAGCTAATGTCAAAAAGAGCCTATCTACCACTTTCTCTTCCCTTGAGCAACTGGCTCCTTCTAAGACAGAAATAAGAAAAAATATATATATAGTCAGTTCAAAACAAGAACTTTGACCTCCAATCCCTGGCCAGCCCAAAAGGATAAAAGAAAAGGGGATCAAAACAAAAAAAGGATACCTTGAAGACTGCACTTAATGCGGTCGTCGAACTTGATATCACCTGAAATGACCTCTGACAGCACGTCGACCAGATTATTTACAGAAGAAGGTTGCACCAGCTCAGTTACCTTATTTGTTCCATCAATTAATGCCATTTCCAAAAGCTGTACCATATTATTCTGAAAAATCAAATAAAGATTAGAGACCAAGAACTGTAATATGCATATTAATTGCACTAACACATACCTAGATACATATACAAATTGATGAATTAGACCTCCACAACCATCAAAAATCAACACAATAATTGAGCAATGTACATTGTTTCAAAATAAAAATTGAATTGAATATTTAATTCCACATACATCAATTAGCAGGACAGAAAAAAAAAAACATCCAAATTGACAGAACTGCATAGCAACACAAAGAAGGCACAAAACTCTCTCACAATCATAAAGTGGGTCCTATTATAAATTAGCAAAGCTAATACCTCTTTTTTACCGGAATAGCAAGCTAATACCTTTAAGCAACAACCTCAGTCCAGAAAAAGGGGATGGTAATATTGTTTCTATTACAAAACTATCTACCGGAAACTAGGAAATTTTCTTTACTTGAAAAGAAAAAAAAAATTCTCTCTCTTGTTTATATTCAAACACATACATGATCTAACACATGATTGAAGTCATGTAAAGAACAAATTCATTTTTATTTTGAAATAAGCAACAATTCTACCGGAAAATAAAACAAATCAATAAAAGGAACAAACTAAGATACTAACAAGCAAATTCTTTTACGCTAACACAATATAAAATTAGCCAAAAAAATAAAATCCTAACGATTGCGTTCTATTCTGCCACCAAAAAAGTTCAAACGAACAAAAATTAACATGAACACCAGCATAAGTTGATAAAGAAGCCACAAACCTGAACACTTAAATCATCACTATTGAACTCTGATTTCTCCAAATAGCATACAGCAAATTCCAGTGATTGTTCCACAACCGCAACAACTATCGCCTCCACTTGCTCCACTACTCACAGAACAACATTTAAAGCACAAATTTAAGTACAATATCGAAACAATTCATACACCAAAAATTGAAGTACTTGTACAAACTAAGTAAGCACTTCCTAATTTTATATTGCTTTTTCAGAATCTAAAAAGTGAATTATCAAAATCAGAACTGAAGAAAGAAAAATAAGTACCGGAAAGGGATCGAGAAGCCAAAGCGATCGCAGACGCAAGTGAAGAAACAGCTTGAATCTGCAAATCGGTCCATGAGTGGAGCCCTAGCTTTCCGTCTCCGACCTCTTGGACGCCGCATTTGAGAATCAGATAGAGCTTCTCGAGCCCTGGTCTGATCGAGTCGTCGGAGCGAAGATTTTGGACGAGATCGATGGAGGAAAACGACTTGTCGCTTTGGTTGGAGAAGAGAACATCGGCCAATTTGGTCAAGGACTCCGCCATGAGAATGGAGAAGTAGGAATTGGAGTTAACAGTGCATGCGAGAGAGAGAAGAAGAAAGAAACAGACAAGTTTGTGGAAGCTGAGATGGAAAGGAAATGAAGTTTATAAAGAAGGAAAATGCTTTTTAGGCGGTGGCCAGCAAAAATTCTAGAGAGGAAATTTCAGCAAAATTACTCCGAATTTCTTACTATTATTATTTTTATATAAAAACTTATTACTATTTTTTTTAAAGAAATGTAATAATTTTTTTGATTTAAGTAAATGTAATAATGAAACTATTTAAGTATGTTTCAGAAAAAAAACCATATAAGTATTTTTTTTTTAAATTAAAAAAAGTGTTTTGTTCATAGTTTTCGGAAAAAGAAAGGAAAAAGTTCCATGCGTTATTTGCAAGCAAAAGTGATTCTGGCTTTTTTTTTTTTTTTTTTTTAAGTCAAAGTGATTCTGGGGTTTATCAGCTTTTATAAAGTCTATTTTGTGCTAGTTTATTTTTTAATTTATCGTGTTAAAAATATTTTCTAGTATGAAAGTAATTTAAAGCAGGACAGAAAACTTGCTGGCCAAGAATATGCCTAGAAAACAAAAACACGTTGTATTGGCATAATCAGCGTGGAGCCGTATAAGTATTTGTTTCATCATTCAAATATTTTTTAAGGAATATTTTGAAGGATAATTGGATAAGATAACACCTAAAAATTATTTAATTTAGAAATCTAGATTATTATCTTTTCGATTTGAATAAAAAGCTCATTTATCTCTTTTCTACTATTTTCAATTTATTCTTCATATGCATTAAAAAAAATAAATCAAAAAGAAACGAATAAAAACAAAAATAAATACATGAATATACATTAAGAAGAGATACTTACTTTCCCAACACAAAGCAAATTTAAAATCTCAATCTCTCTCTCTCTCCCTCCAAAATAAAAAACATCCTCTCTGAATCTGACGATGAAGCCATTGTCGCTGGCCGACCAGCTGCTCACTTACCTGGTCATGGCCTACCTACTTGATGCCGATTTTTTTGCGTGCCAACTGAATTTCGTTAATGTGGCTGCTGGTAAGCGTGGATGCTAGAGTTTATTTTGTTCTTGAACTAAGACTTTTTCTTTTTGTTCTGTTGAACCCCTTTGTGAAGTAATGTTTCGTGTTAGTAATCTTATCATTCCATGATCTTGATCTTGAAGTAATGCCAATCGGATTTCGTTCCATAAACTTTTATGCCATTGTTTCTTTGTTCTTATATATCTCTTTTTATTTAGGCTTTTGGCAAAGAGTTTCTTCGCAAGCCAAATTAATGCTTACTTAGATCCTGACGGTATGTTTTGTACTTTACTATTTCATAGTTGTGTTGATAAACTTTTTGCTTTTTGTACAAGTGTTATGATGTACTTGCATTGTAGTAGTTTGCTCTGACTATGATTATCACATTTGGTTAGGCTTTCTACCAAGTCTGTAATTCTTTTACTGAAGGGTATGACCAGTGTAAAAATGCGTCACACATGTCATAGCCTTTGTGTATGATTTGGCAAGGGGTCTGTATTGTAAACCCCAAGAAATTTAGAACTCCTTAATTTATGATTTTGTCGATAATTTGATAAATTAATTGACAGTAATTGTTGAGAAATTGTGATGTTTGGAATTTACAAACCAAATAGTATTTATTACACATTTCTATATTTATGTTAATGCAGACAAATAATGAATTAAGCAAAAGTCTAATAAATGGCATAGTCCAAAATAGAATCCGTTCGAATCAAATCTCGACGAATGAGAGTATACGAACGTTGTCAGTATAAAATTGAACAAGGAGCAGATTCTTTAAGTTCAAAAACTAGATGAAAAGACCCGAAAATAAGCAAGAGTTTAAATTAAAAGACTGAGAATACTATCACCCATATCAGTGAAACATTAATTGAATTATTCACTTATCAAGTAATATGTGCAAAATTAAAAAAAAATTGTGAAATTTATCACTCATAAGGGTGGTACAATGAACAAAATTTAAAAGTACATAGAAAAAGTAAATATGGCTAAGAAGAACATGTGCATTTGTAGGAGATACGATTATCGTTAACAATATTATCATCCCTATTTTTACTGCTACAATTATTTTAAGATATGATCTTATTATTGTTTTGAGAAATAAAAGAACGGGTGTATACTATAAATCACATTATTAGAGTATTACTATTTTGATTTATAATATTATTATTCAAATTAATATTATTAAAATGATCAATATCAAATAGTAATACTTGTATGTTAAATTTCTGTTACAAATACTATGAACTTATATTATCAGTATATATTATTAACACTAATATTGTTATTAATATATTTCATCATTATTTTCACGGTTATTATTACTATTAATATTAATATTATTATTGTTAATAGTAATAATATTATTATTACTAAATAGTAACAATACTATGTTAATAGAATTTCTACTGTTATTATCATATTACCACAAATAATATTATTCTTATAGATATGAATTTGGATCAAGCCCAAAACAAAAAATAGATTGGGTCTAGCTTAATGACTTCCAATGGGTTTTAGAAGCTTAATTAGTATATATATATATATATATAAAATAAAAAATAAAAAAAGAAACAAGTTGATTGTAAAAAAAATAAAAAAATAAAAATGTATATATAAAATAAAAAAAGAAACAAACTGAATGTAAAAAAAATAAAAAATAAAAATGTATATATAAAATAAAAAAAGAAACAAGCTGATTGAAAAAAAAAATGTATATATAAAATAAAAAAAGAAACAAACAGTGTACACAAAACAAAACAAAAAATGAAAAGCGGGTAAGTTTTATGCCCCAAAAACACGGAGGCCAAATCATTCCAATACTTTGGAGATTTGTTGGCTAGTTAAGTTATATATAGGGGATAGATAGAGAGCTTTGTTAGGTTATATATAAAGGATAAACAGAGAGACAGAAGAAAGGAGGAAGAGAGAGCTTAGATAGGGAAACAGAGAAGGAAAGAGAAAGGAGGATTTTGGCGAAGGAAATCGACGAGTTTTGGCTAACACCTTGGTAAGATTTCGAACCCCTCCTTTTTGTTTTGATAGTTTGGAATGGTTTGGTATGGTTAAATGGTAGTTAGAGAGAGAAAGTGAGCTTTAATGGTAGTTTGCATTTCGAGACTACCCACTAATGGAAAAACATACAGTTGTGATCGAAACACGAAGTTGAAGCCGATGGTGGCATTAACAACCGCTGGAACGGTGGCAGGTGACTAAGCTGCTGAGCTATACCGCAAAGATGCCATGCAACGAGTGTTGCTTCACGTGAACGGATGAGATGGCGGTCCGGCGAGGTGAGCAATGGAATGATAGCCAAAAGACGACTGGCAAGCTGGTGATTCGAGGTAACGATGGTAGCCCAAGGCGAGAGGCCTTGCGTGAAATGGGCTCGAGTCGTGAGGCTCGGCCACCTGGGCTTTGGGCATGGCCAGTTGGCATTTTCAGCGGCAGTGACTTCGAGCAGGCGAG
Organism: Ulmus americana; assembly: GCA_010015005.3. Lineage (NCBI taxonomy): Eukaryota > Viridiplantae > Streptophyta > Magnoliopsida > Rosales > Ulmaceae > Ulmus > Ulmus americana. The sequence continues at coordinate 4,726,528 of WUAT03000008.1, forward strand.
CGGCAATTGCCGGTGACCAGCCGGAGGCGGCGACGGCATCTAGGTTTGTTGATTGATGTCGCAACTACATGCATGGAGAAGAAAATAGCTAATATGTTGATGATGATGATGTGGCACTCCAACTATTTTTTTATTTTTATAAATCAAATAATAATAATAAAATGATATTTGGTGTATATATACAACGAGTTGCCCAATTTGTAATACCCCATAAATTTTTAGTCTTGTTAATAAAACGAGTGTGGAAATGATAATCAAAGTATTATTAATTCGAAATATTCCACTAATATAATTCTGGTATTATTGTGAATAATAATAATATCATAATTATTATTACAATTGATATTATAATTAATCGTGAATAGTATTTTACTAATGTTATTATTGCCATCAATTTTGGTATTATTATCATTAATATCAATATTTATGATTAACAATATAAACTAATATGATGTCAATATTTAATTATTACGCTATTTTTTATATATATAACTAAAATTATTATTA
>WUAT03000008.1:4755728-4770390 GCA_010015005.3 Ulmus americana
ATAATCAATCTCATTGCTGAAGAGGAAAACATATGGGTTATGCATAGGACGAGGTATGAAATGTCGGAGGATTGGAGTGAAAAAGTCAAGATAATCTTCATAAGATAATCGACCTTCGTACTTCGGCATGACCCAGTATCTAAAATGCTAAAGGTTAACTCCAAAGATGTTGTGGTGACCCAATCCTCATATGAAGGCAAAGCTTCGGCAAGAAGATAAGAAATGAGAAAGGCATGTCAAAGATCTTTCAATTCTAGCTCTCTGCATCAAGTCTCGGTATGAAAAGATTGAAAGCCAAAGGGAGCATCTCACAGGAACCTAAATTTCAAATAGTCAAGAGGAAGAAGTTTTATGCTATACCCAAGGCGGTAAACATGACAATTAAAAAAGTTTCACCGTATGAGCTTGTGATTTAACTAAACAAATGAAGACGGAATAGAGAAAGAAAAAAAAAAGTCAATTTTCATTGATAAGGTTCAAAAATTACAAGAAGTTCAATATCGTGGAAGATATATGGAAAAAAAAAAGTATAAAAATTAAGCAGCCACACCTCCTTGGCCCAAAGGACATTTGTCTACAGGAGCTGAAGGACTGGTAGTGGACGGGGCAGGAGGAGTCTACAAAGGAGTGGCGTTTACTGTGGTAGAAGATTGATTAATGGGATCAATCCTGCACTTGGGAGTTCTTAGTCTAGCTAACCCTTCAAAAGTGACTCCTTGACTTGGGACAGGATGGGTGAAGGTGATGGTGACCAAATCATCGAAAGTACCGAAAGAGGCCGCCAGAGGATTAGAAGAACTCAAAGTATTGTCATTCGTTTGTTCTCGTGGGAGAGTGTCCTTCACTTTTTCTTCAGAATAATCCTTTCATCTTTAACCTTCAAAATGAAGTTGATGTGCAGACCTTCTTTTTCAATATAATACGCCTGATCATAGTTGCCCACGACCACAATGTTAAAAAGATCATAGGCGTCAGTCCTAGAAATCACGCGTTCTTCTGGGGGACCAAGCGCCGTCTCCCACGCGAGTCTAAAACCACCACAACTATTGAGGACGCCGGTTCAAGAGTAGCGGGCAAAGGTTTGCTCAAAAACCTCCGCTCATTTGGCTTTTGTCTGTTTCTCCTCCTTCTCCTTAAGGACTTGGATGTCTTTCTCCACCGAAGCTTTCCTGCCTTAGGCAGCCTAAGGAAAAAATAAATTAGTAAATCAAAAGAGTGATTTTGAGAAGGAAGAAATGAAAGCAAAACTAAGTATATTACCTTCAAGTCCTTCTCCAGTTGAAAGAACTTTTCTTCCAACTCTTAGTTCCTCGCCTTCAACTGCTCAGCCTCAACCAAAGTTGATTGTTTCTCTTGAGCCAAAGTATTAGCCCTATTTCGTTCAAGCTTAATATCATAAACGGCTTGGTTCTTCTCGTGAGAGAGATTGCTCGTCAGGGATTCCATTTCTTTCAGTTTATTTTCAGCAACATGAGCCCTTTCTTGGCATTGTTAGAGCAACCCAACGGCAATAATGAGGTTTCCATTGACACCTTCCATGATGTCCCTCTCTTCTCAATGGGAAATCAGAGCAGCAACCCTTCTCGTCTAAGAAGGCTCAGAGATATTCCATCATCAGATTGTAGAACTCTGGAGAAAAGGTTTCGAGTTCTTTCAAGCTAATAGAGCTTCCCCCCTGAAAGAAAACTTTATCTTTCTTCAGGGGCGGCAGAGGAACATCGGCATCTGATGAAAAAGCACAGTAAGAAAAGGAAGAACAATTGGTTCCTCTGAAGGAACAGCTTGGGAGGTCTACGGAGGATCTGGTTGAAAAGATAGTAGTTAGTTGTTTGTTTTTGTTTTTTTGTTTTTTTTAAAATAAAAAAAAATAAAAAAAGAATTCTTACTTGTTTGGATTGGGGGAGTTGTGGTCTCCAAGGTTCTGGTCTTTTTTTGGGGAGGTTATCCTTCGGGACCCTTGCTTCCAGAGTTCCTGGTCTGAGAACCCTTTAGGCTTATGGATCCTAGAAGCGCATTGGCCGGTAGAGGAGCTTCGAAGATTTTCTGGGATTTTCTTTTAGCGTGCATTTTTAAATCTCTAGAAGCTTGAGCTCCCAAAGGTTGTTTTGGGCCCGAAAGATTGGAGGTCGAAGAAGGATGTGAGGCATCCTTCTTGGGCATGGAGGTAGTATTTCTTTCAAATCCTTCAGAGGATGGAGGCTCGGCGGAGGAAGGTTGGCAAAAGACACCAATCATGGAGGCAGCCTTCTCAAACTTGTCATCCTCCGGAAGGACATGGCGATTCTCCAGAGTTGAGTAAGTTATTGCTGTTGAGTTACCAAGATTTCTCTGGTGGGAAGTCTGTTCAAAAATAAGAATTTCCGAAGGAACTCTGGCAAGAATTTCCTGAAATTCTTCAAAAAGGGGAGTGGATTGTTGGCACTGTGCATTTGGACATAAGGAGTGCAACAGCGAAGGATAGAAAAAATTTGTGGATTGATCACCTTAAGGATGTGAAGAGCGTTATTTCTACCCTTCGCTATAAACTTCCAGAGATATTCAATTCTTTCTTCGGAAGGTCTCAAGGTTTTGGGATTATAGATGTCGAAATCTTCAAGAGCTGAAAATAAAGAAAATTAAAGTTAGTCAAAGGATATTTGGGAATACAAAATATAACTTCTTCCAGAAATTCTAAAAACTAGTTACCATAATTATAACCCTGGCGGATTGGATAAAGAGTATGATTGACAGACGGGGATTGCCAGTTCTCAGACAGCAGAAAATAGTGTTTGGGTTCGGCATCTTTAGAGGGGATCCCGGAGAAACAAACCCACCCTTTTCAGGGGATGAAATAATATTTGGCGGATTTCCCTGACCTTACTCTGACATAACGAAGATGAAAGTCAGCAAGCCCTAGACCTAAGTCTTTGGTGAGATTCAAGAATACAAACCCGGTCATTAAACGGATGGAATTGGTAGAAATTTGAAGTGGGTGAATATCATGAATGGCGAAAATATAGTGAAAGAATGGAGGAAGGGGAAGCATGAGGTTTTGAAGATGGAGCTCAGACATAACAATCAAGCCTAGAGGAATAACTGAAGGATTGGACTTCCAATCTTCATATTGGGGCCCTAAAATTTCTAGAGAGCAGTTAGAAGGGATGTCGTACTTGCGACGATATTTTTCGACAATGATTTTGTTCAAAGTAGCTTGAGTTGGAGGAATAGGAGTAGTTTGGGAAGAGCTTGCCGTTGGAAGAAATTTGAAGGTTAAAGAAGGGAGAATTTTGGGAGGAATTGTAGAGTAAGGTGAGAAAAGTTTGACTAAGGGAAGCAAACTTCAGAAAATGAGGGCATCGTGATGAAGGAGACGAATCTTAGAAGATTTATAAAGGTTAAGTGAGGTCATGAGAAAATACTAGCATTTATGGTGAAGAACAAGAATTGAGAAAAGCAGTCGTCGAAGTCAGATGGATACGTTATATCAATGATTTTATTTGAATTTTTAAAATTTTGAAAATCATAAATAAAAAAAGGGGAAATAGTTGGGGAAAATTGGGTTTCCCCACATGAAGACATTTGATTGAAAGGGTATAAAGATTAATTGCGAAAAACAAAGGATAAATGATCTGCCAAAGGATGAATACTTCGTTGAAGAATGCTTGGTCGAGGGAAGCTCAACTGAAGGAAGACTTGACGAATGATAAATTGATGGAGGATGATCATCTTCTCTGAATGATTAGATTAAGTTTTAGTTTGTCTATAAATATTGAATTCTTGTAATTTTATATGATATTTTTTATTTTTTCAATTATGAGAAATTGAGTTAGAAGTCTGGTTCTTTCGACTTTCATTTCATAGAAAAAATAAATTTTAGGATTTCTTGTGAAAAAATTCTTTTTTCTTAATTGTGTGAACTTTGATTATCAGAAATAAAATTGAAGAAATTTTATTATTTATCCAGAGTTTTCTAAACATACCGTGTCCTAGATTCCAATAAATTTATTGGTCCAGCCCATTTGTATTGGGTCGTTAAAATAGTACCAAAGTAGGCATGAGCAGTTGAACATTAAATGGACTTTGAATTCTTTGACACACTTTCTGTTTTTTTGGCTTTTTCTCTTTTCCACGTTTCCAAAGTAAGAAAACGAAAAAATGAGGTGAACTACTTTTCAAAGCCATAATGGCAGATGTACATGTACAGTATGACCACTGTATTTACACCAATACAAACAAAAAGAGTTTTGATTGCGATTGGATGTCAAGAAAGTGACTTCATCTCCATTATAGAAACAATCACTTTTTGTGTAAGCTTTTCGGGTGAATTTCTTGTTTGGTGAACAATAATTTTCCTTGTTTTTTAATCTTCTGTATTCCAGAAAAGAAATAGAATATTATAGGATATAAAAATATATACCATTTTTAGCCATTGTATTTCCGTGTTTGACCGTCATAAAACAACGAACAATTGAAAAACAGAAGACGCACAATTGTTTAGCCGGATTCTTAAGAACTCGGCCTTTTCTCTGCCAAGAAAATAAGCACTTTGCAAGATTACAGAGAGTGGAAAATTCAATCACAAAGTGTACCTACCTATAGCTAAAATACATCAATAATAAATAATATTAATAGAAATAAAAAAAAAATTTATTTACATGAACTTAGAAGCTATTTGCAAAGTACAACAAAAGGCTACTCCATCTTTCAAACTAACAGAATTCTTCAGTATCCCAATCTACTAGCATGTGATACTCTACAACCAAAAATGAGGCAATCAACTCTATTTTGTTACCTAAGAATCGACCAATTAACTAAGACTTAGATTCATACAGCCCAGAATGGCTTTGAAGCTGCCACTGCTCCTGAGGTTTTGCCAGGCGGTTCTTCATTGGTCTCCTCGGGGTCATCATCATCCTCGCCGTATTCCATTAGCTTCACCAGAGTATCTGAGATTACAATAGTCATAGAAACATTAAATAAATCACAGATATACAAACTCCAGTGTTCAATATAAGAAAAGGTGACACCTTCTAGTATATACTAGGCACAACCAAAACAAGCACTCTAGTCTGCATTCATACCAGGTACCGACTCAATTTTTGTATTATTCCGGCTCTGCTCTTTCACAGCAGGTGTAGATGAGATAAATTTTGGCGGCGGAGGTGGAGGGGGCATTGCATTGGTTGTTGATGAAACCAACTTCTTTGGAGCTGGCATAGAAGATACATTTCTAACATCCCAGTTTGCTGATGGTTCAACTGGTTTTAAAAATTCTGAACCCTGCAGCGAGTTAGGGGAAAAAGAACCCTAATATGCCTTAATATCAGTTACATAAAAGGTTATAAACTACTACTTTAAGTTTATCACGTAATTTAAAGTTTAAATGAACAAAATAGTAACATGATGACGGTGCATGCATGAAATACATAACAAATGAGTAACAGAGTACTAGCCATGATTATGCATAAGCAAAGTGATAATTTAAATTCTTTTCTCAGACAAATTGATATTAAAATAATTATTTTCATTTTGTTTAAAAACGCAAAAAATATAAATAGAAATAATACCGATCTAGTCTTTAACAATTTGAATATTCTTAAAATTTCAAAACCTTTTTTTGTAATTGTTCATCATGCAAAACACTAGCTTGCTTGTTTAGAAAACCATGCAGGAATCAACACACAGAAATAGAAGGTTTATCGTCTCTTCAAACAAATAGGCAAACTATGAAACTAAACCAAACAGCATGAAAGCTAGAATTGGCTGTGATAAAAGGGTTTGAAGCTCTAAGCGCCTCCCAGATGGTGCCTCCAAAATTAAATACCCTGTCAAACATACAAACCAATGGTAGAGAGTTCCACTATCAGCAGGTTAGCTTCATAGAAGGTCAGAGAAAATACCTGGAATAGTGAAGACTGCAAGTCAGATCAAAACATTATTATAAAATAATGAAAATTAAAAACACACACAGAGACAAATTAAGAGGTAAAACTGCTGCGATGGAATTTAAGGAAATTAATAATTTTTCATCATGTGCTAAGGAAAACACATCATAAGAGACCTAATAACCTGCACTGACAGAATTATTATTGCAATTGCTCCAGCGTCTTGGTTCTCTTACCCGTGAAGATAGTACATTTAGGAAAGTATTACTTCTTTTTTTCTTCTTTTTTTTATTTTTTTTTTATATTTATAAATTTGTTTGTATAGGGGAATATTACTGTAGACTAACATGAAATGAAAATCTTTTCTCAAAAGTCCAACTCAGCTTATAGTTATAAATTATGTGGTCCACTTTAGAAAAGAACTGCTACTCCAACCAGTGAAAATAACTGCCTACTTTCAATCATCCATTCATAGAAACCTGTGTTCAACTTAAGAGTCTAAATTTAATCATAATTTTAATTATATATTTTGCCCTATGAGGTGTTTGAATCCCAGTGAAATATAAATGCCAACTTCTAGCAGATAAGCCTAAAGGCAAACAAGCAGCAATAATGTATTGGTACCTGAATGGGATTTGCAGAACCTTTAGAGCCAATTGGTAGTTCCTGGAACTTCCGCCTCTGTGGAGGCCGTTTATCCTTCTGAGTGTTGGAATTAATGCTCGACTTTGGTTCATTGCTTGGTAATGAAGTTGTGGGAGCAACAGCAGAGTTGAATGGCAAAGATGACTGTTTAAGTGCCTGGGCAACTTGTTGCAAAGGTGTGGCTTGCGGATATATTCCACCATATCCAATGTAGCTTGTCCCAACTGATAATGTTGATTGGGAATAGCTAGCTAATTCTGGCTGAGACTGCCCACAGTTTAAGTATCCTCCAGATTGTGATACGTTCCCTGAAGTGGAGAACCCAGCAGCTAAAGAAACTGGAATCATTGGATTAGTAGCCACAGTTGATGTCAAAACGCCAGTCGCACTTGTACTTTCTATGTTATTTCCAGAGCCCTGAACTGCAGCCAACAACTGCTGTGGAGGTGGAACAGCACTATATACCTGCTGTGGGGGTGGAAGAGCACTATAAACCTTAGATGATGAAACCCTATGACAACGAGAAAATGGCCACAAGTTATCTCCAATACAGGATTCAAAACTATGACAAACAAACTGGATGACATAAACAAATTTTTTTGTACCAAGAACAAACCAACAAATGCTAATTAGTGCCCGCACAGAAGAGCCAGAGTGGTAAAGTTTTTGAAAACCCTTTTGGATTTTTAAAAAATCAAGACTTCCCAAAAATTCGTTTGGCAAAACCAATTTTCAAAAACTCTTCCTAAAAACTTGTTTACCAAACAAGTTTTTGAAAACTCTACAATAAGCTTTTAAACTCACCCCACTAAGGTTTTAAAAACTCTTCCCAAAAAAATTTACCAAACTTTCAAATTTTTCAAAAACTCTTCCCAAAACTCACCCCACTAAATTTTCAAAAACCCCTCTCAAAAACTCCTTGAAAACTTTACCAAACATGTTCAATTATTAGTTACAAAATCTTTTATATTGACACAATGAAATAACAGAGCGGATCTTTTTTTCTCCTTTTTTTTTTCTTTTCTTTTTTTTTTTTCCCTGAAGAATAACTTAATGGATTACCATGTGCAAGAAAAATAACTTTTTATACAGCCAGGCACAAGTTTCTGCTAACATACAAGTATTACCTTGCATCCTCCCAACATGAAGCTAGCACTTAAGAAAATATGAAAGTACACCTTCCAAACTTTCACTAGGGATAATAAGCTTTTCCCAGGCAAAGCTCAGATCATTATATACCCTAGCATGGTTGAAAAGATGATTACCTAGAAATGCTACATTCGACACTGATTGTATTCAACAGGTGTTCAGCCAAACGCTTCGCCTCTTCAAGACTCTTTGAATTATTGCTTGACAAGAATAAATGCAACTGTTGCTGTCCTTCTGCAACAAATTACAGAGGAGATTAAGCAAAACTAATAGAAAGTTATATAGTAATTAGTAAAGCTTCAACAAACAATAGCGGAATGTCATATTACACAAAGCAAGATAGTACCTTCACCAAGTGAACAAGTAACACTTCCAGAACCCTGACCTCTGAGGACAACAGTCGCTCCTGTTTCATTCATAATGTGATTTATATACTGGTCCTGCATGTACAAACCAAACCACCACGAACAAAAACATTCTCTCCCAATTTTATGGAGAAGACACAGAAAGCTTCAAACATTAGAATCTCTTATCTTCATTATGTGCATTATAAATTACAAATAAAATAAGAAAACATAAATACCACGAAAAAGAATTTAAAAAAAAAAAAGCAACCTTAAAGGCAGAGTTTAAAACCGTCCTAGAGGTAAACACTGCCAAATCCATCAAACTCTGGGGCTCAAACATATTGGGAGAGAAAAGGATGAGAACTTACATTTGGTCCACGAATACGAGCAGCAATGTTCAATGAAGGGTCCACGTCGAAGCCCAGAAACACACACGTGGTAATAGCCTGAGTACCCTACTTAAAGACTTATTAGCTGTTGTTGACCATGAATATACCATAGTGTATAGAAGCAGGCCGTGCAAGCATACCTTTGCACCACTGCTCAATGGGTGATAAGTGGCTGGTAGATTCTCGCCTTGTTTCAGCATTTCTTCAACCATGCCAGCCGCTCGATCAACTGCTAAAATTCGTTCTGCCATGTCTTTTAGCTGCAAAAGCAACCATCACTACAATAAATCTAAAACTAAAAGCATATTTATTTTCTGACAACTATAAAGGATAAGAACATTAATAACCTAAAGTAGGGGTATATACTCACATGAGCACCAGCAGAGATATGAAGATACAACGGCTTTTCACCATCTGCTGGTCCATTTGGTGGGCGATATCTGCCCCTGCAAAAACAATTAACCACATGCCACATGCATTATACACATGAAACATGATGCAAGACCAAGGAACCAAAAATTCCTTCACAATAGCCTTCGAGGAATGGCACCTTGTTATGACTACAGCACCAGTGCATTTTTGAATCTGCAAGTTGAGCATCATAATCCATTAATCTCTAAAGAAACAACTTATAAACACAAATTAATCTTCTGATGAAAGTTTAATATAGTCAACTTCACCTCTTCCTGTGTCTGGCGTTTTGTGAGCTTGTACCGCAAAGAAGACTCGGCATCATTAATAACAATTTCTCGTGCTATCAATTCATCTTGGATCTTCGGCTACATATTATTTAACGGATCCAAGTATTAAATATGAAACAAATCAGTGTTGCAAATTAAACACTAAATTATGATAAACAGAGTAAAAAGTAAATAAAAGATCTAATTTTCACTGGCTAGTGCCTTAATTTCCTAATATACACTATGTCAACAACAAACAAACAGAAAACTTAAGAAACATATATTATAAAGCCATGCATTAGAGATCTCACTTGAATTAACTTTGTGACCACAGCAGCAGTATGATGTCCCAACAAAGGGGCACGAGTCACCTGGGGCACATTAGCCCCACTAGCTGGAAGTGGGTTCATAGGAGTAACACCAGGACCTGTGACGCCACCAAGAGAACCAATATTGCCCAATGGGACAACCCCAGGTACTAATAGCCCAGCTGAAACCAATGACTCTGCAGGTTGATCCCATTTTCTTTTCTTTCTGTAATAAGTGCAAAGGATTATTAGTATACTGTGGCCAGAACTCATAAAACTAATTTCCAAGCAATCAACATCATACAAATGGGCGTGCACAATTAGCCAAATTATGGTTTCTTTTCAGTCAATGAACCAAATTCAAAGATTTTTCTTTTTAAACTTAGAAATCTCACCCCACCCAACAGCCCAAAACAAAATTAACATAAAAATTAGCAAAACCCATTTTGAATTTGTATGGCGTTAAAATGATAGTCCCCAACAAATCCAAGAGAAACACTACAAATCTTAACAATCAGAGACCAACAAATAACATGAAGAAAATCAAGAGTAAGAAAACCCTAATCTAGTACAAAGTATTGAACATGAGAAATTGGGATTAGGGTTGCGAGATTAATGGAATTCGGAGAATCATACCTTTGTCTTGTCTGTGAGGATTCACTGGAGGCCGTGGATTGGTCGGAAGAAACCTTGGCGCTCGTCTCCTCTGTCATTCTCGATTATGGTTTGCGAGTTTTCGCATTCTGAGTCGATTTTTGGTTGGTTGTAAATAAAGATGAAACAACAGTTATAGAAAATAAAGTTAATGTCAGGTGTCAACTGCTGGAATAGCTCAGTTGGCTAGAGCGTGTGGCTGTTAACCACAAGGTCGGAGGTTCGAGCCCTCCTTCTAGCGAACTCGCATATTTAATAATTTTTACTTGTAAAGGGTAAAGTTGTCCTTTCATTTCACCATAATATTTGCAACCGTCCCTTTCCTCTCTCCAAGGAAAGGCAGGTTGCATAAATGGTGGACCAGAAGGAAGGAACCTCTTCCTTCATCTCCATCTCCTCTCTCCCTCCAACCAAACAGTGGTGTGATATATCGCGTTTGATGTTACCTGATCTGTCTATGCAATAATGCACAGATGTCGTGTTCAATCCTCACAAGGGCTCTATACTGTAAATTTTTTATTTTTTATTTTTTGCATGAAACAGACGTGTGATCGTGTCTTCTCGAGAAAACCCTCCTGCCGACAAGTTTCTCAGATCACTGTTACAGATATCTCTGACACTTTCGCTTCTTCTTTCTCTCTCATTCTGGGTTTCCGATAAAAAAGTAGCGGAACAGTTTTGGATTTTTATTTATTTTCTTGTGGTTGGAAGAAAAATGGTGGGTTTCACTCTGATATGGGCTTCTTCTTCGGTATCTCCGCCACCAATGGCGATGATTGTGACGAAGACAGGTGGAAGGTTGAGGGGTTTTAGGAATAATGACGGTGGCGGCGGAGATGGGTTTCCCTCATTTCTTCCAAAGGAGGTGCAGAATATTAGAGACCCATATGCACGAACCCTTGCTCAGAGGATTGAGAGGCTTCCCGTCAAGGTAATGTCCTTTCTTTGCATTGAGCTTTGGGTAAAATACTAGATTAAATTGTGGTTCTTATGGAGATTCAAAGGTAATGTTGGTGTTTTTGTAGCTTTTCTGTTCTTATTATGATCCTTGTTCCTGGGAATATAGTGGTGCAACTTGCATTATTGAAGCCATTTTTGGGGAAAAATAAAAAGGGTGAGAGCGGGGAGCTTTGCGTCAACAAAGAATAATTTTTGCTTATCCCAAATCACAAATTGGGATAATGGTGGGTTAAAAAGTGAAAGTAAATAATGGCATGTTCTTTTCGCTTGTACGACACTATCCTACTTTAATTATTTGAATAATGTTTTAAGCAACATGTCTTTTCTTTCTTTATTTTTCCCCTTTAAATTATTAGTTAGATTATGAAAAAAACACAAGTCCAGAATTATAATTCAGATCATGAAAATAACTTATTTTTCATGTTCATATTTGAATCATGATTCATATCACAAAAAAAATATTATTTAGAATCCTATTAAAATACTTATGTTTGAATCATGAAAATAAAAATCTCGTTGAAATCACCGAATCACAAAAAGAACAAGGTCAATGTTTTGCAAGATCCAATTTGTTTCAGCTATAATACCCAGTCCAAGCGCAAGTTTCAATGAACTTTATATGAAATTAAAACCAAATTGTATTATATATAAATTCATATTGCCAAAGAAAGGAAAAATACCGTGAATATTTGTGTATCTTGCTTTAATCGTTCCTAGTTCTCAGTTCTCCCAATTCAAAAACTATATATGGGTTCTAGAAAATTTTATACAAGCAATACTCAAGTGTAATCCCTTTTACAATGGCAGTTTGAAATCTCTGGAAATTGCATTATGAGTAGTTGTGTGAAACCACTTAAACAAAGCGAGATCTATCCAGTAGTCCTTCTCCATTGCTTTGACAGGTACGTACTTGCAAATTGACACCATACAGCTATCAGAACACGACAGCCTGTTAATAGGGCTCATTATGTTGTATTGCTTAGTTCTTGCTTGGAATGGAGGCGTGGACACCCTTTACTTGAAGAGGCTGGGCTGGAAACGTGGGCTATCGATGTTCTAGGATGGGGTTTCTCTGATTTAGGTTCATTTAAATGTCTCCCAACCTTGTTTTTACCTGGATTAATGAGTCTTAAACTTCCTGCATATATTTTGCAATAAGTGATATCATACTCATACTTCTGTCATTCTTTCATGTACTAGAAAGGCTCCCACCCTGCAATGTGGCAACCAAGCGTAATCACCTTTATCAGGTATCCTCTTTACATGAATATATTTTATTTTCTGGTTCGAAACATTGCTTTGATCTGCTAACTATGATCCAATGAAAGTGCTTCTTGATATTTGTCTCACATGTCTTTGAAATGGACTTGTACATTGTTCCAAATCTTTTTTATTTATTTAATTTGTTTTTGGTATTTCAGCTTGAAAAATTAATCAGTTGTACAAAGTTTACTACATATCTGATAAAATATTGAAATTGAGAATTGCTCAAGCTTATAGATTAATTGACTTTCTCAATCAACTCTAGTTATGGAAGTCCCATGTAAAAAGACCAATGATATTAGTTGGACCAAGCCTTGGTGCTGCAGTTGCAATTGACTTTGCTGTCCATTTTCCGGAAGCTGTAAGTATACCCCCCTTCCTTTCAGCTTCTTAGCATGATCCCCATTCAAATGTTTTATTCCCACTCGAAGATTTGATTACTTATGCTATGATTTGTATGTCATTGGCAGGTAAAAAAGCTGGTTTTGATTAATGCTAGTGTCTATGCCGAAGGTACAGGGAACCTAGCAAAATTACCTAAACTTGTAGCCTATGCAGGGGTAGGTCTCCGTATTCCATCATTTCGTTGAAGTTGAGATAGATTCCAACGTTGTTTTAGTCAATATGACCGTATGATGTGTAAAGAACACTAAATATGCTGCTTCAAATCAGAATTCGTATTATCTTCAATGAATGAAGAAGCATGGAATGAACTTTACCTAACCTTTTCCTCATCTACATCCAGGTTTCTTTACTGAAGAGCTTACCACTACGCTTCTATGCAAATACATTGGCTTTCAAATGCATTTCTTTAGCAACAACATTGGATTGGACTAATGTAAGAGTTTCCCATTCTTTTCAAGTCATGTCTTTTTCCTGCTCATGCTCATCTCATTTTACAAATCAGGTTGGCCGTTTACACTGTCTACTGCCTTGGTGGAAAGATGCAACAGTCAATTTCATGAATAGTGGGGGCTATAATGTTGCTGATCAAATAAAACAGGTATTATGCCTTCACAGTGTTAATTACCAATAAGTGGTAGCATATATCATATTATTATGCAAGCATATACCATTTGATTAGGATGATCTTGGCCTAACTTTGTTCAAGACTCGACAGACAATCGATTATTTTCTTTCCAAAAAAGAGAGAGAGAGAGAAGCTTTGGAACTTTTGCATTTGTGCTTTTTCTTTTTCTCTGTGTATTAACATGAATTTTGTTTTCTTAATTTAAAGGTAAAACAGAAAGCGCTAATCATTTGTGGCGAGAACGATCAGATTATCAGTTACAAGCAAATAATGGTTAGTTTTTAAGCAAATAGATTCTGTAGGAAATAGCTTCATGCCTGGTATGCTATTATTTGTTTTTTGATTTAAACAAATTAAAGGGAGGAGATTGACTCAAAAACATCTCAAGACAAATTGCACCCTTTGATTTGAGAAAACAAAAAATTGTGATCCCAAACAGATTTTCAGGCTTTCATTTTATTTCCTTGTTGAAACAAAGTTCAATTGTGTTAGGCAAGGACATGGATAAGTTCAGTTTTGGGTGGCTCATTCTATCTTAGAATTTCGTTTTCTTGTTGTTATCTATCGAAATGTTATCTTGTTTTGACAGTTTTAGTAACACTTATAAACATAACGCAGAGATTACATTGTGAACTTCCTGATTCGAGATTGAAAATAGTGCCAGACTCTGGTCATCTCGCTCACGTTGAGAAACCCATTCATGTTGCAAAGCTGATCGCTGAGTTTGCTCGAGATGATTGATGCTGTCTTGTGTTTTCCCTACCAGATTTTGTTGGGGATTTTCACCTGCTAGAAAGCCTATCAGCTTCGGCCTATTCTAATAAACGAACGTCGCCCAGCTTTCATTACTAGAGATAACTCTTGTATAAATTTCTGTTCGTATTTGGTTGCTTATTCAAACACCTATGCTGTCATTCATAGACTTAGGAGGCAGTTGTTCAACTACTCTAGATTTTAGGATCTTAAACAAATCGTTGTTATTAGGTCTAATTGAGACGTTATTTAAACAAGATTTTGATGGTTTAAGCAAGATAATATTTTGAATAGAATTTTAAAATTTTTGGTAAAAGTAAGTGGGATCTACAAAACTAAAAAAAAATTTATGTAAAATGTAGTGAAGATATTGAAGTTTAATAATAAAATAATATGAAAAAAATAATATTTTATGTAAAATGTGATGATAATATTAATAATATAATATAAAAAGTGGTAGGGTATATAAGTGTGTAAGATGTAACAGCTGATAGAGTTTAGGTGTGTAAGATGATAAAATATGATATGATGATGTAAAAGGTGTTGAGATCTACATGATATAATAGAATAAGATAATAATTAGAATAGAGAAAAAACGATTTTTGGATATATTTGAAGAA
>WUAT03000008.1:4772751-4783117 GCA_010015005.3 Ulmus americana
AAATGCCCATAAATAGAAAATAAAAAAAAAAATCAACATGAAATAGGAGCTTCCAGATGGGAAAAAAAATAAAATCAATATCACTTACTCTTCGTCTCGGATTTTTTGTTTTTCTAGAAGTCATCTTTTTCATCCTAAAATTCCACCTTCTGCAACAAATTTTACCCATATGGAAAAACCTTACAATATCTTCAAATCTATTACCATATCACCTCTATTCTTTTAAACTGTAGAATCAAACTGTAATCTCTTTCCAAATACACTCCACAGACAAAGAAGGAGAAGAGAAGACGAGCTTTCCATCGGCATGTTTAAATGCTTTCATTTTGTTTTCTATTTTTTTAAAATAAATAAATAGAAAAACCTTAACTATAGTTAATTCAAGTAGGACCAAATGAGCCATGTGGCTTATTTCTATTTGTCTACATGTGCTGGGTAAACGGAATCAGCATTAAGGATTAATACTGTTAACATAATTATAAGTAAATGATCATTCTTGTCATTTAAATAAGTAAGGGACAAAAATACTAAAACTCAAATAAGAAAGTGACCAAATATGCTAAAAAGCCTATAAATTATGGTGTATTATTTGATTTGGTATTCTAAAAAGACTTTTGAGTTTTTATAAAATTGAGACTTTATCATATTGAATAATTTTAAAATGTTATGTTAATCGTAAATTATGGTAGTGTTTAGTTTGGTATTCTAAAAAGGCTTTTAGGTTTTTATAAAATTGAGATTTTATCGTATTGAAGAATTTAAAAATGTTATGTTAATCGTAAATTATGGTGCATCATTTGATTTTGTATTTTAAAAAGACTTTTGAGTTTTTATAAAATTGAGACTATCGTATTGAATTTTTTTAAAATGTTATACTAATTGTAAATCATGGTGTATTGTTTTATTTGGGATTCTAAAACTACTTTTAGGTTTTTATAAAATTGAGACACTATCACATTGAAGAATTTTAAAATGTTATGTTAATCGTAAATTATAGTGGTCTTTAGTTTGATATTCCAAATACTCTGGTTAGAATACTGTACTAAACAAAAATCATGTTTAAAATATTCTATTGAAAATACTGAATCAAATAAAAATATTGTAGAATCGCAAACTAAACAATACCCAGGTAGTATTTTAACAAAATTTCATAATTTTTTTTTAATTAAAAAAAAAAAAAGAGCCCCGTTCATTGGTTTAGCATAAGGCCTTTGTTGAAATACTTTCTTATTACACCGACCCGATTATTAACAAATTTTGTTAAAATTTAAAATTATGACAACCACTAGAAAAACGGGGACTATCGATGCGAATTCTAACGACTAGTTGAAAAACACGTCGACGAGAATTATATCGAATAATTAGAAAGCCCATATAGATAAGAATTCCGTCGATCAGTTGATGAAAAACATATATGGAGGAGAATTATATGGATTAGTTGAACAACACTTGTCGATATGCCCACCAGTTGGACAACATGTATTGGCGAATTGTGTCGACTACTTTACCTTTGAACTGGTTCAGCAGTGCCTGTGGCAACCCGTGACCGCCAATTTTTTTTAAATTTTTATTTAAGAAAAGTGAAACCAAAAATAATTCTTCGAGAGTGTGTTTGGAAATAGTTAAAAAAATAAAAATAAATTGATTTTAAATTAGAGAAAATTGTGATTTGAAAAAATAATTTATTATTAAAAATTGTGTTTTGAAAAATAAAAATTATCTAATAGTAGTTTAAAAATATTTTGTTTGAATCAATAGTTTAAAAATATTGAAAGTTAGTTAATATTTTTTAAAAAAATACAAACAACTTCTTAAATTTTTCAATTTTTAGAACTAAAACCCAAAGCTACTCACATTTATGAAAATAATTAAAAAAAAAAGAAGAAAATATTGGAAATCAAGGGTATTTAAGTATTATAAAAGGAAGAGAAATTGTGAATCCCAACTTCAAAAGCACTTTTTCCAATTTTAACTTTCTCCATGCCACGCCATTACAGGTTCGTGATCTCTATTCGTACTTCATCCATCACCATTTAGCTTCCACATGTCCGAAGAAGACCGACAGAGAAAAGCAAGTCTAATTATATGAACTACGGGTTTCTGGAACTTGCTCGCGATCCATATTCACCATTGTCATTTGGTAAGATCGAGTTTTATTATTGTACTTTCCAAGTCACAAAGCTTCTTCTTCGAATCATTTTGATCCGTAGCCGTTCTAGCTAGTTAATTTCACTTACGACGCATAAATGTACGAAAATGTTTGTTTTGTGCATTTTTAATTTGGAAATTTTGAAGAATTTCAGATTGGTCTGATGAATGAGATTTTATAAATCATAATTTACTAGGTTTGATCATTTATTGTTGCACGAGATAGATGTTTATTCTGCTATATTGGGCTATTTGAGATTCTGGGTATAGTTGGAAATAACTTGTAAACATTTATTTGTGCATAATTTTGTTGACCAGTTCTTTGATGTGTTTTTAATTAACGTTCAAAGTTCTTATGCCTTAACAGGAAGAAATGGGTGCAACTTTATTGCCTGATGTGGCATTTGGGACTCTTTCCCGCTGTGCCTTAGTTTCTTCGGGTGCTAAGTCCAAAGGCTTTACAGAATCATGTATGAGACGGCAGTTTGTTTTCTTTAGTACTTCGAGAAGAAAAAAGTGCGTAAACACAGCTCCATTGTTTATTTTTCTAATCATTTGATGCGCTGATTCCTCAGTTTTTCTCATTTTGTCATGTGAAAGCTGTTTTATGTTGTTTGAAGTTTGTGTCATCGTGATCATGATGCAGGACATTTCCATGCACAAACCAGACACTTTGTAAATCAAGAAGTGCTATTTTTTCGAGCATGGTATGAATATTGTCACCTCTATTTAGTATATATTTCTGCATTGACACTATCATCAATGCTTATAAAGGTAGTGTTCAGTGTAATCATCTAATATCATATAGAAAACGAAAGGAAATCTTTTGAGTTTTGAGTTACTAGTTAGTAGCCTTCATAATAGTTGGAGGGGATTTAGCTATATATAATTGCAAGTGACATTTTCTTCTAAATTAATAAAAAGTGAGTAAGTGTAGTTGTTGGACTTGGTTTTCATGGCAGGATAAATCAAATGACTCTATCATTGATGTGGTAGGCAATGGGGATGGTTTTTCATCAGGGATAAGTGAAGCATCAGGGAGGGAAGAAGATGAACAAATGCCAGCAATAAAAGCTCTTTCTGAGGCCCGTGCTAAACAAGAGGCGATGGAGACGGAGAGGGATCAGTTGCTTGAAGAGTTGGCGCGATCTGAGGCTAAACAGCAGGAATATGTAGCCACCATATTGCATGACAAAGAACTGGCTATCCAAGAACTTGAGAGAGCCAAGTCCTTGTTCCATCAGAAGCTGCAGGAATCAGTGGAAGAAAAGTTCAGCTTGGAGTCTAAGTTGGTACTAGCAAAACAAGATGCAGTTGAACTTGCAGTGCAAGTAGAAAAGTTAGCAGAAATGGCTTTCCAGCAGGCCACTTCTCACATACTAGAAGATGCCCAGCTTAGGGTCTCAGCTGCTGAAACTTCTGCTGCTGAAGCAGCTTATCAGATTGAAAAAAAAATTAGGGATGCTACTGAAGGTACTATATTGTCTATTGTGGAACAATCTAAAGATGCTATAGAGAAGGCCCTAGATGTGGCTGAAAAAGCTGGTGATCATGCAACAAAAGCAGCATCAACATTTACTGATGGCATAGACCCAGTTGAAGAGATTGCTTCTGTCCAGTCTGAAAATGTTAAGTTAAATGGTATTGTAAGTGATCTAGAGTCTCAGTTACTGCTTCTAAAAGGTGAGGTTGGTAAGTTAAATTTTGAGTTAGAACAAGCCCGCGAACAAGCACGTGCATACGAGGTTCGTGCTCTTGATGCTGAAAAAGCATTGCTAGAATTTCAAGAATCAAGCAGGAAAAAGACCCTCCAGCAGGAGGAGGAAATCAAGTCATTAATGGAGAAAATGAAGAAAGATTCGTTTGAAAGAAAGAAGGCTGCTACCAAGGCTTTTAAGGCTGAGTTGCAAAGCATCAGGGTTGCAATTGAAGCTGCTAAAGAAACATCACGCTCAAAAGACAATGTCTATCAGAGAAGATGTGAAGCACTGCATAGATCATTAAGGGCATCTGAAGCTGCTTCCAAGATGTGGAAACAGAGAGCAGAGCTGTCTGAATCATTAATATTGAAGGAACGTCCACTAGGTGAAGAAACTAATGATTCCATCTATGTTGTCAATGGTGGAAGAATAGATCTATTGACTGATGAGGATTCACAAAAATGGAAACTTTTAAGTGATGGTCCTCGTAGAGAGATTCCTCAATGGAGGGCAAGGAGGATACACACTATCCGTCCAAAGTTTCCTCCAAGAAAGATTGATGTTGCTGAAGCCTTGAATTCAAAATTCAGATCTTTGGAGTTGCCCAAAACTGACGAAGTTTGGTCCATTGCTCAAGAAAAGCTGAAGGAAGGGGATGCACTTATTGAGCATGTGATTGAGAAAGAAAGTATAGAGAAGAAACGAAAAGCATTGCAGCGTATGCTTGAGAGAAAGACCATAAAGTGGCAACGGACCCCAGAACAAACAAGATTAGGTATTGTTTTGGTATCTCAAATTTTGCTTTTCCACATATAGAAAGCTTGTGTTTGAAATAAAAGAGTCTAAATTGACTTTTAATTTGACACGAACTTAATGCAGAACCTGGAACTGGAACTGGTCGAGAGATTGTGGTTAGTATATTAATGGATACTCATTACAGTGAAAACTAAGGGACATTTTCAATCATTTTTAACATCTTACATATTACATATGATAAAACTCTGCTCTTTTGGTAAAAGTTTGAAATCATGGACATATTCTTGATCCATGGACTTATTATTTCACACTTGGTTTGCTTGGATTATTGAATGCACTTATGCTGTTTCTTATGCCATTGGGAAGTATTTATGATTGGTTGTTGCTTAGAATTTAATAAATGGTCAGCTTTCTTAGTCTGCCTTAGCAGATGGCGTAATTGGTTGGTGGCTTCAAATGTTATGAGGAATAAATTAACTTATTTATATAATGAATATTCAGTCGTGATTGTTCTGGTAGTTTCTAAGAAGTACTTAACATAATTTGTTGCGCGGGCTAAACTTATATGAGTTTTTCTTAATCATTTGCACTCTGTTTTGAGAAGTGCACAAGGTGCCATCAGCAATTAGGGCCTGCTTGGATTCACTTTTGTTTTCTCTTTTTTGTTTATTTATACAAACAAATCATAGAAAGGATATTTTATCAAGTACACCCTTTGATTTTGTTTAAATATAAGAAAAAACAGGAAACAAATGTGAATCCAAGCAGGCCATTAGAATTTCTTTGTTGCTATAATCATATTGTCAATATTACTTCAATCTCTCTCCTTTCTTTTTTCCCTTTCGTCTTGTTTTGTATTCTTTTCCCTGTACAATTTCCTCTTTGTCTGGTTTATTTAGTGATTGTATCTGCTGATTAATCTTATCTATCTTTAGTTTCAAGCTTTTAACTGGGAAAGCTGGAGAAGGCAGTGGTACCAGGATTTAGCTCCAAAAGCTGCTGATTTATCTAAGTCAGGGGTAACAGCTGTTTGGTTTCCTCCACCAACAGAATCAGTGGCTCCTCAAGGTTTTTTTTCCCTTATGTTTCAACATATTTCCATATTTCCACTCTTTCATCATATTAACTCCTACCAATGTTTTAGGCAATGTTATGATTCTGCACCTTTTTGCATCTTTACCAGTCTGTTACTTTTTCAACCTTTTCTTCTTTGAGTGTTTCATAGGATTTAACCTCTGTTTTTTAGTTAGTAGAATTGGCAAATGACTTTACCGACTCTGGGGCTCTTACCATTAGTCATTTCACAATATGCAGGTTATATGCCTTCTGATCTCTACAACTTGAACTCGGCATATGGTACAAAGGAGGAACTTAAATACTGCATTGAGGAAATGCATTCTCACGACCTTCTGGTATGTTTATGTTTTGTTATCACAGTTTTAAGTCTGGAACATCGACCTACCTAATACATTTTTGGTTCATAGAACTGCGTTTCGTCTTTTTCAATTTCAGTGTGAAATGAAATTGTGTGGAGGAATCATTTAGTTGGTTGTGGGGAATTTTTTGATATGCCCAGATTCTATGCATTGCCACTTTCATTTTCTGCTTTGTTGCAAAAAAAAATTCTCTTTTGTTTGCTAGTTATTTGTGTTTACATGAGTTTGTCATTAATGTAGGCATTGGGAGATGTTGTGCTCAATCATCGATGTGCTCATAAACAGGTTAGTAATGTCTATCTTTTTTTCTTTTATTTTATTTTCTTTTTATTAAACTACATGGAGAGGTTAGCATTGTCTATCTTCTTCTTCTTCTTTTTTCACAACATGGTTAGTTTCAAAATGCTAATACAGTTAAAACTAACATTATGGTCCTTTTGGCTTAAATAATAAATACCATAGCAGGCATAGCTTTAACATTTTGGTTAGAAAACTACCTCTGAGTTGTTGAATTTAGATGATATTGATGCTTGATTTGATCTCTTAGAAAACAATAGTAAAGAAATCAATTTTTTAAGTGAGTGCTATTGCATTGCCTCTAATAAAATTCATATTGGTGATTTCAGAGTCCAAATGGTGTTTGGAACATTTTTGGTGGAAAACTTGCATGGGGGCCTGAAGCAATTGTTTGTGATGATCCACATTTTCAGGGTCGAGGAAATCCCTCAAGTGGTAACTTTTCTTTATTTATTCTTTAGTTATAACGAAGTACAGATGTATAAATAAATATTTGACCCACTTATTGCTGTTTGACTTTGATTATTTTGCATGGTAAAGCAGTATCCGGTTCCATGCTTTTGTAGCTTTTTGCCCAGTCATATAAATATTAAGGGCAGTAATTCCAGTAGCTTTAGCAGAACCTAGACGACCTTGTTCTGTTGACTTTCTTTGAACTGTGATTACAAATTTGGGCAGTTTATGTGAACTCCCAAAGGGATAATCTTACTTGATGTTTTGTCTGTCTATTGTTGAACACAGTACAGGGTCCTGTCCAAATACTAATTTTCTGGTCACCGTATGCCTAATTAGTTTGCACATTTGTAATTTGTGCCGTCTATGGATGAAATGTTCTTTATTGGTATTCAAATTGGCAATAGAGCATTTCTACTTATCCTTCTTCTCTTGATTATCTTCTCAGGTGATATATTCCATGCAGCACCAAATGTTGATCATTCGCAGGACTTTGTAAGAAGAGACATAAAAGAGTTGTTAAACTGGCTTCGGAATGATATTGGTTTTGATGGGTGGCGCCTTGATTTTGTAAGGTAAATGTGTTTGCTTATTATCACAGCCTTTAACTTGTTTATTTTCAATGCTTTCTCACCAACTTTATCATATATAAGCCACAAAAGGGGGCAAAAGATTTATGTTGTGTGGTTTCTTTATAAGTCCTCTTATCCATCTTTGTAGAAATAGGATGTGCTATGACTTCTTCCAACAGCATATTACTTTGATTTTGTCAAAGGATGACTTGTTACATATTGAAATTATGTCTTCTGTGTTGTTCACAGAGGCTTCTCCGGAACATATGTAAAAGAATACATTGAAGCTTCAAATCCAGCATTTGCTATTGGTGAATATTGGGACAGTTTAGCTTATGAACATGGGAACTTGTGTTACAATCAAGGTAACAACTCAAGGCACATAGCTGAAGTTTTTAGTTAGTTGCTTTAGTTCTTATCTTTGGTAAATAGTGAAATTTCAAAATGGACGTATTTAACCTAAACATTATGCCCAGAACTTCGTTTCTCGGTATATGCACATCAAGTCTTTAGGCCCACACAAACTTGATATTTTTATTCCCCATTGGCATAGAATGTGAGGTTCATGTTAGATGTTGGACGTATCAATTTTTCCTCAGCGACCGAAAATAGGTTGAAAATCTTGATCACACCCTGCCAATTTATCTTGGGAGATTCCAAAATCATTACCAGAAAGTGAAGATTTCAAATTATTAGGAGTAGGGCAATCACGATATTGTTATTTATGCTCATCTTTATTTTTTCATTCATCCATTCTT
This sequence comes from Ulmus americana, assembly GCA_010015005.3. NCBI lineage: Eukaryota > Viridiplantae > Streptophyta > Magnoliopsida > Rosales > Ulmaceae > Ulmus > Ulmus americana. The sequence continues at coordinate 4,780,872 of WUAT03000008.1, forward strand.
CTCCACTGAATGAAACTTTCCTTTTTTAACTTAATAAATAAACTTCTTTAAGGTTTTCTTTTTCCTGAATCTGAATTCTTGCCAAAATAAGTGTGAAAGTTTGTATTTGATGGGAATGTAATTTTCAGTGATGAATCTGATGATAGTATGAACTTGCTTACTTCTCAGATGCTCATCGTCAAAGAATAGTCAATTGGATCAATGCCACAGGCGGCACCTCATCGGCATTTGATGTCACCACAAAGGTATTCTTTATGCTTTTTCAGTTATTTCACATATATAGAAGACTACAACATTCGTAGTTTATTTGAGGGCTTGCACGCTGCAGGGAATACTTCACTATGCTCTGCATAGCGAGTACTGGAGGCTGATAGATCCTCAAGGGAAACCAACTGGAGTTATGGGATGGTGGCCTTCACGTGCTGTCACATTTTTAGAGAACCATGATACAGGATCAACACAGGTCTCTCTCTCTCTCTCTCATGCAAATGTTTGTTCATAACTTGGGGATGAAGTATGAACTACCATATTAGCAAGACTTGCTACAACAGTGTCATGTTAAATTCCGTTAGCTAAATCCAAGCAAATACTAATAATTTAGGTTGTGCTCCATTCATGAATCAACTCCTAAATATTACTCCTCTTTTGACTCCAGGGTCATTGGCCATTTCCGCGAGAAAAGCTTACACAGGGATATGCCTACATTTTGACTCATCCTGGAACTGTAAGTTCGTCCTTAAAAGCTTCCACAAAACTCCCCTTGTGGTTCACGCTAATCAATTCAATGTTGAAGATGAGTATATGACTTTAAATTCTTTGTTTGCGTTGCAGCCTGTGATATTTTACGACCATTTATACGATTTTGGCATCCATGACACCATCACCGAGCTAATTGAGGCTCGGACAAGGGCTGGAATCCATTGCCGGAGCTCTGTGAAAATATACAATGCAAACAAGGAAGGTTATGTTGCAAAGATTGGTGACACACTAGTGGTGAAGCTTGGTCCTTTTGATTGGAATCCCTCAAAGGAAAACCAGTTAGATGGGAGCTGGCAGAAGTTTGTTGATAAAGGATCAGATTATCAGTTGTGGTTAAGAGAATAGTCGACTGAACCACACAGATAAGAACTACTATACGTTCCCCATCATTACAACCAATAAAATTGCAAGTAGAAGAGCTTCAATAAGATGGAAAACAAGTGTTAAAAAGGAGTTCTACTCCTATCTGCTAGAAAACCAAAGGTTTTACATAACAACTAGTTGATTATTTATCTGGATTTTATATCAGCAGTTCAGCACACAATACCAATTCTTGATGTGGGTTATTCTTCTTCTTTGTTTTCTGTTTGTTAGCCCAAATTGTAGAATTATATGTTATGTGATGGTGGAGATTAAACAACATTATCCTCGATATTCATCAGGAATTCTCAAAATTGGGGAGTTTTGTGTTGGTGATGAAGACTAGAGTCAAAAGCATGTGCCTTCGTCTCACTCTCACCGCTTTCCCTGTCACTTTCTGGCAGGACTCTTGTCAAATGTCTCAGCACAGGAACCCAAGTGTGGAAAAATAGAAATATGAATATAATACAACATCAGGATCTTCCAGCATCTGACCCCAGTCTTAATTGCAAACTTGACAGGCCTTCGTTAGGTTCTTATCAAAAATTTTGGGCCAACTTCACCAGAAAAATAGAGCATTAAAACCCCAATTTGATATTTTCTTTATATCTAGAACCATTTCCAAAGTTGGGTTTTACCCGATATGAAATACATAATTTAATAATTTAACATTATGTTTGGCAGGAGGGAGGGAGAGTACAATGAATAGAGTAAAATAACAATTATTTAAATTATTTGGTAGAGTGGATGAATTAATAGAAAGAGAGATGTATATTTTTTTAAAAAATTATTATAAAATTTAATTTATAATTTTTTAATAATATTTTTAAGAGGTAAAATTATCATTTTATCATAAATAAAAAAGAAGAGGCTCCCCTCCACTTCTCTCTTCCTCCATCTCTCCTTTTACCAAACAAAAGACTCTCCTTCTTCCTTTATCATTTTCCCTCCCTCCCTTCATCCCTCCCTCCTACCAAACAAAGTGAGAGGTATTATCAGAGTTTTTCCCTCTTTTTTTTTTTTTTTTGAAAAAAGAGAAGAGATTATCTACGACACGCAAGGGGTTTTACGGGCTTTTATATTTCGACGTGGAAAGCTTTTCAAAAAAACAAAAGAATAGGAAATTA
>WUAT03000008.1:4806311-4818659 GCA_010015005.3 Ulmus americana
TGATCTGCACATAATAACACTAGTTTCTAAACCCAAGGTTGCTGCTGAGAAGTATTCAAATTCTATACCTATTCCTGCTACTAAGTCTGATGTTGGATCACCGGAGACGAAAGACGAGTCTGCAGAAAAAGTTGTTGAGAAAAAGAATATTCCAGATGCAGCATCAATTTCTGCATTCATGGCTCAAGTATCAGACCTTGTGAAGTAAGACATGATTAATTGCTCTCTCTTCTTAACCGGAATCTAGATGTTAGAGATTGTTTTATTGAATGAAGGTTATATCATTTTAATGAACAGACTTGTGGATTCAAGAGATATTATGGAGCTTCAACTGAAGCAACTGGACTGTGAGGTAATAATAAGGAAAAAGGAAGCCTTGGAACAGCCAGCACAGCAAGTTCCTTACCCCACAATGCCAGCACCATATCCTCATGCCATGTTCTCAGCAGCACCACCACCAGCCCCAGCTGCTGCCCCTGCAAGCCCTGCTCCTCCTGCACCAGCACCGGCTGCTGCCCCTGCAAAATCAAGCCAATCATCTCATCCACCTTTGAAATGCCCCATGGCCGGTACCTTTTATCGGTGTCCTGGACCTGGGGAACCACCATTTGTTAAGGTAATGTAGGTGTTAGTGAGATTTTCCATAAGATTACATACAGAAATGACGAATCAGATTAGTTGAAACTTAAAGACTGAATATCTTCCTCCGCTTGTGCTTGTGTTTGTTCTTCAATATAATTATTCCTTGAGGTTTTTCTTCATATTTGTACTATCTTTTTCAATATAATATTTCCACACATATTCCCTACCTCACTTGTTCTTTTTTTGGCCTAAATATTTCAGGTGGGAGATAAGGTGCAGAAAGGTCAGGTCATATGCATTATTGAAGCAATGAAACTCATGAATGATATCGAGGTATCTCTTCTTCGTGAAGTTCTAATTTTAGAATTCTAGTTTCTATTGCTCTTAGACACTAAACCCCCGAACCCAAAACAAATAACTAGAAGACAAGAAAAAACAAGAAGAAAGAAGGAAAGAAGAAAGCTCCCTTTGAACACGATGTTTCACATACGTGTTCCCTTTTTTCCAATTATTATAACATTTTATTCATTGAATTCAAATACGAACATTTATCTTGTCACCTGAGAAGGTTTTAAACACGTATATTTGCAAGTGCTCAGTTACCTTCTTTCTCCTTCAGGCTGATCAATCAGGAACCGTAGCTGAGGTATTGGCAGAAGATGGAAAACCAGTCAGCGTAGACACGGTAATTTCTCTCTCTCTCCCTCTCTACACACACACACACACACATAGATATCTATACATAATACATATATCAATTTCTTTATCTAAGTAATTATCTTGCTTGATTGATGCAGCCTCTCTTTGTGATTGTACCGTGAGTGAGCAAGAACGTTTCCAGGGTGAAAGCACCGTTTCCTGAGGTCTTTATTTCCAATGGGTCTTCCAAAACTTATGTTGTAATATCTACTTTAATAATCGTCTTGGTTAAGGACATTTTCTTCTTTTTATCAGCTTTACAGAAAGGCATGCTAGAGATTTACTAGTTGTGTTGAAAAAATAATTTATTCTTATTTTAGACGGTTTTGCAAGTTTTTTTTAGTTAAACCTGTGGATTCTCCGATATCCATTTATTTTCTTCCAAACCTTTTTCTGCATTTTCCTTCTGTTATTGGATTATTATTTTTTTAACGGCTTTTTCCGTCTGTATTATGTACTCATAATCATTTTCTTTACGTTGTTTTCTCATCCAAAGGCGAAATTATGTTACCCATAATCATTTTCTTTACGTTATTTTCTCTTTATGTTTGAGAGAGGAGAGTTGAGAGAGTCTCCAGATTCCCCAGGAGCCGAAAAAAAAAACAAAAAAAAGTTGGTTACTACTGGAATTTACACTAATATAAAACGCACAACTGCATTATATAGATATATATATATATATAACGAAAACATAAATCCAAAATGAAAAGGAAAATTTAAGGGTGCGTAAGGTTGCTTGTGTAATGTCGAATAGGGACTATAAGAGGTTCAAAGGGAGAAATTCAATTTTCAATGAAGGAAATTGTTACATTATCAGGAACAATAATTACTCTTGAATTAACAAATCTAAACCCATTAACGAAATCTACCAAAAAGGTTGTATTTCATTACCCAAAAAGAATGTACCAAAACAAATTAAAGAGATGGAAAACATCAAGAGAAAGCATTGCTCTAACGACTTTCTCTCCTGTTTCCAAATTTCTATATCTTTACGCTCTCTCCTATTTCTTTTCCTTTCCCCCTACCAACTGTACATGTTAGCTTAGCTTTGCCATTATTTACAACTATAATCGTTGCCTACTTCTGGTGTTAATACTTTTCCTCACACTAATACTTTGCTTACGAACCCCACCTGTCCACATTTCATCATCGTCGTCGTCGTCATCATCATCGTTGCCAGCAGCCATTTGTACCATTTGTACCACTTTCCGCCCTTTTCTCGGGGTTGGACGTTTCCTCTTAGGAATATTTGCAGTGTAAGTCGAATAATCAACAGCATCTTCTCTCAATGCATTCTTGAATTCCTGTCCAGCAAAAAAGGCCATAAGCAAAATGTCAAGTTTATAGAGAATTCAGCTTACGACAGAGAGAGAGATCGAGAGACTCAAACGATAGCTTTCATTACCTGATATACTTGTACCAATTCTTGATAAGTCGTAGGCAAGTTAGTGCGAGTCTCACTAATGATAAAGGGAACATTCTGCCTGGAGAGAGATTCTCCAGCTTTAGGAGGTTCGGTTGGAGAAAAAGCCTAGTTGAAGACAAGGGCACAAAGGTAAACAAAAGTTACATTCATACCCTAATAGAATTTATAAAAAAAAACTGTAAGGACTATATAGTGATAGCCTACCTGGCACCGTGAATCATCCAGGCTATAAACAATTTTAAGATGCCTCTTCAACTTCAAAAGAAGCTGCAAAGAAATAGCTGATAGACAGTCCGCCTGTAGAAGCACAACCAAGAAAGAGTTTACCAAAACTTTAAAGATCAAGCAGCCGCAACAAATAAAGATACAAATTAGTTAGAAAACTTAGACCTCCAATGGATAAATAAACTGGCATTACGAGAAGATGACTCCTATTTACTCATCCAGGCAAAGGACAGACATCTAAGCAAACATTTGTCGTGCTTACAAACAAAAATGCCCTCTATCTTGCAAAGCATAGGGAAGGTTATTATAACTACACACTTTAGGCCTACCTGTATCATAAGCTCGTCGTCTTTTGAGATGCAAGAATCCCCCGAGCCCATACCTTGCATATCATCTTGATTCGAGGCAAACTGTTCAGCTGGTTCTTGTACTAAACCATTCAAGTCCATTGATGACATATAATTTGAAACAGACTGTAATGCCTGCTGCTCCAATTTAATTGTTCCGCTTAACTCAGTTGAAGTCATCTCTTGTGGATCATGCTGAGCAGTGGATTCCTCTTCATTTCTTCCGTTTTCACGAGGTGCAACTCTTTGTGACAGATGCGAACTCAATGCTTTAAGTTTTGCTTCAAGCACACCAGCCCTAACTTGTATTACTCGATTTATAGAATATATCAAATAAAGAGGCTCGTCAGGTATCGTGAATGGTAGCAAAGCAAGAATTTCTGTGCAGTACCTGTAGGAAAAATGAATGAATAAGAAGAAGGCAGCAAGAACAATAACAACCCTTTAAGCAAGTACAACCAAGCACATGTGTGTACAAGACTGAAACCAGTGGCAGAACTCACGTCAGAAAAGGTACTACTGAATTGCTCCAGTTGGGGCTATCAAATTTGCGGATAATTGAGGCCATGAATTTGTTCCTTGAAACTTTGTTTCCACGAATGAGCTTGTAGATTCGAGAAACTCCTAGCCTAGCTTGAGCCAAGGAAACAGAATCAGATTTTCCATTCCCATTGCAAGGAGCTCTAGATTGGATTCCATCCCCGTGTCCAGAACTTCTGCTAATGGATTGTGTGAACATAAACGTCATCTGAAGGCCATCCCCCAAGCGGCTTTCAAAAAAGGAAGGATACCTATATAGACACTTTAATTAGCACATACAAATTACGTTGACAACAAAGAATTCAAAAGCATTAAGTGTAGAATACTTTTCGTTCATATTCATCAGCAAATGGTGAGCCAACTTCGCGTTCACCTCCAAAGGATCTGTCTCTAGTGCTATAAGGTATGGAACACATGTAATCGGATGAACAAGACCTTGGCGCAGCACAACTTCAACAATCTGCAACGAATGCAAAACAAAAAGAAAACTCAGGTGGGTATTATGGAAATAAAAATAGGATAACTGTAATAAAAAAGAGACAATTACTTACATAGAAACCACCAGTTCAAAATAATTAAGAGGTTTATATTACCAAAACAATTTTTAAAGATATACCGGCATTAAAAGATATTAATTTTAAAACTTCTAAAATGGTAGCAAGTCCAACAGGGATTCTGGTTTGAGCTCTGAAATAGTTTTAACATTGTCTCTCTACTAAGAAAATAGCAAGAAACAAAGATATAGAATCCAGGTTCTTACCTTGAGAGCAGATTGTCGAACTTGTTCATTAGAGTCCAAACATCTCCCCAAAATATTATCCCAATACAACTGAATTATACCACCACAGATATTAGTATCTCCTGCACCAGCAGCAACAGGTACTACTTGACCACCTTCGACAGAATAATCAACTGCATTGTCACTTGTTTTATCTGTTTCCATTTGAGTTTCGGCGTCAAGAAGGTACTCGTACATGTTTTGCAATGATTGCATCTGATCAACAGAAAACTTTAGCAACAAATAGACAATAGTAGCATAATATGGAAAGGAAAAATGTTACCTTAATACGATCATCAGAGCCAGAAGACAGAGTCACTTCTAAAATTTTCCCTATATCTTTTTCCAACATGTAATCAGGTCTAGCAATTAGGACAAAGCCCAACGCCTGCAAATGTTGAGGCAGCACAAACACAATTCAAAATTGAACTTAGTAATAGAAAAGAGAGAGGGACAGGTAGGTCAAGATGCTCTGCGCTTACCTGTAATGATCTAACCTTCAAAACAAAATCATCCCTACGAAGAAATTTTTTAAATAAGTTGATGCTGCTTGCAACATCAAGCATTTTGTTGCTGGAGTTGTGAAGCAAAGAGTTCCCATAGCGGATAAGCAATCCCAGACAGAAAAGAGACCGTCCCACTTGCTGAGATAAGAAAAAGTTTCGAATTTGTCACAAAATATTGTTACATACATGCATACGTATGAATGATAATCATCTTAAACGATCCAATTGCTACTTGTATTGCTTAGATATATCCTTTCAAACAGTCCAAGGTGAATCTTTATCATCTTAAACAATACTGATATGAAGTCAGCTCAGAACTGCTCCCATCAAAAGATATGCGACACACTCAGCATAAAAAGATTCAAATGAAGAAACAAAATAGATATCTGTGTTCTCAGAACTGCCTGACCAAACGGGCAGCTTAACTCCACAAAGGCAAAACACTAATAAAATTATCATATTAAATTGTACATACTGAATCTAGGTGTATAACACGTCAAAATATCAAAGTCATGGAACCTTGACTAAAGTCAGATACTGCAACTGCAATAAAAGCGATTAAAACTCTAGGTCTCTTGCTTCTGTGAAGCAAGCAACAAACCTGCTTGTTATCAACTGTCTCAGCATCCAAACGTTTGAAGAACAACTGAATTAGATACTCAACTACAGGGGCACCTTTTCCAGAAACTTTGCTCACAGCACACAAGCATCTGTTACAAGAGATGTTGAACAACATAAAACAACTTCCTAAGAAGCTCTCGTGCAAATAACACTTCATGAATATTAGATTTGGATCAAAAAAAAAAAAACACCAAAAGATTCGTGTTAAGCATGAACTGCAAAATAGGCACTACAGCAACTTATGGAGAAATAAATATAAAAAGAATAAAGATTAAAAAAGCTTCAACAGGCACCAGTTTCAGAAGCGAATTAAGCAAAGGAAGGTAAACACCCATCCCCAACAGGCAAAAAAACACAGAAAATTACCAAATAAATATCACACACATGATTAAATATAATTTATATCCCACCATTGTGAGAGAAAAAAAATCCTACGAAAGCATATATTGTGCAGAAAAAGCATAAACATGACAAAAAAAGCATCAACAGTAGCTCATAATGAAGGCAGAGGGGCAATAACAACAGAAGTAAATAAATAAGCAAATAACTCGGAATTTACTTGATGCCAGCATGAACAACAGTCAAAAAGGAATGCCGAACAATCATGTGCTTCAAGTCTTGTTCTAGATCTTCTACAACACTCTGAGGTAACTTCCGAAGTAAGGGGAGCACAGAATCAATTATATAGATAATGCTCTCCAATAACTTTGCAACCACTTTATCATCAGACTGCACAGGAAAAAGCGAGTCAAATATAATGCTTACCAGCTCCTTCAATAACATGCACGTCTAAAATTTCTTTCCCATTAGGTATTTCAAGGTGATCCTAATATAAAGTTAATGAGCATTACCTTATCGGACAGCGCACACAGAAAGGTAAGTCAAATACAATTCTTAGCAACTCCAATAATTAATTTATATAACATTAGGTATATCAAGGGGATCCTAATATATGAATTTAATGAGCTTTACCTGACTCTTGAGATAAGGCTGAAGAGTGACCACAAACTGGGAAGGATCAGATGAAGGTGCACAGAGTGTAGGATCTACAACACAAAATGAATGCAAAACCAGCACATATGGAATTGCACGCACTTCTTCCTGAGCATTCATTTCCTCAACCTGCTCAGGAAAAGACAACAAAAAAAAATTAATTTTCAAATAAAATTTACACTTTAGGAATAATTAGTCATGGTTAGAGGAACATTATTTACAATAAATTAGGAAACAAGAAGTACCTGCAATATCCTTTCCAGTAAGCACTTGCACATTAACTCACAGCGCTTACGGACTGATGCAAGTGATATAGGACTAATCCCAATGGCTTTAGCTGATTGTGGAAAAAAATCAAGTGCCAAGTTGCGCCTAATGACAGTAACAAGCAGTTGATGGCTTTGCATCCTCGTTAACATCTCAACAATCTGCTCAGTTTTTTTAGCCACCTCCAGCGGGACAGAACTACCATCTCCAAAATATTGAATTTGCGAACCAGAAGGTTCCTCAAACCAAAACTCATAAAATGTCTTGCAAACAAGATCCTGAGAATGAGAATGAGAACGAATTGTAACTAGAAGCACACATCCATATAATCAGTGTTCATTGGCTTACTCCAACCGAAACACTTACCAAAGGGATAGAACTTAATAATACTATCAATTGAAAATTTGTTTATAATATTAAGAAGCAATTTACACTCTTTGCAAGTTTATTTTATAGTTTAGTTCTAGTAATCAAGAAACTTAACATTTTCCATTTGAGACTTGTGAGCGTACTTCTGGTAATCTTGAAAATAGTCTCAATCTTTTAAAACCTTACTGTCATCGGAAAGAGTAAACCTAGGTCTCCATCCACCCAACCTCCCAAAAAAAAACCCCAAAAAATTTTCAGAAAGAATTTGATTCATAATTACCTGTATACTTGATTCCTCGTCACCAACACGTGAGATGATCTCAATGCACGCTTTGGTAACTTCAGAGAAGTTTGCATTCGACGTGCACATATCACGAATAATTTTGATAGCTCGTTTTCGAACACTTACACCAGTATCTTTGATTCTCTCAGCAACTTTCTCAAAGTACTACAAGGAAGCCCAATTTTGAGGAGAAATTAATTAATTGAATAATAGTGCATGTAAATGGAAGCTCAAAGGGTGAGTGAATTTCAATAACACCTTCAAACCAACATCAGGATATGAAGCAATATGCCTGCCAACAAGCTCCAATGCAGCTTCTCTTACAGATATTGCTGAATCGCAAAATCTTCCTTCAACCGCCAAGTGCACACGTTTGTCACACAGTACCTCTGGATCAGCTTCTACAATGATACTAACCTGCGTATCATTACCAAGCAAAAAGAGTTGAAGATTCCAATTGTCTACAGTACTAAAGCAATAATTTTGATTTTGCATCTTCAAGCTTAAACATCACAAGAAAATATTCCACTCACCGCACGTAAAGCCTTAGCTCTAATGACAGGAGAATTCTCCCTCAAACTTGCCTGTAATGTGTATGTAATGAGAACAACAGTTTTATTACCTTTAAAATCAAGACCAAAGAAAACACACTAACCAGAAGCAAGTTGAGAATCTTATCAAACCCTCTGGAGAAGGAGTTTTTTTGTCCCAATGCTAAAGTAATTTTCTTAACCGAATCTCGAGTCAATAATGAAGAAAAAGTGACAGCATCTCGCACTATAGCTTTTGACTTTAGTCTAGCAAAGTAGTACATTAACTTGTGCTCTGATTTTGGATCATCCTTGAACCACAGGCATAGATAAAACCTACACATGCAGGCATAATAATGAGAAAATGCAACCAAAGTAGAATATTGATAATGGAAAAATATAACAACCACACACCAGCGGACAAAAATATGCACATCATCAGGCGAACTGGAATCTTGCAGGTAGTTCGAAAGCAACTGTTGGACAATCTCCAGTCCCGTAATTGAAGAAGAAGATTCAGAGTTGTTGCGTGAAGATTTCTTGCTCTTCTTTCCATCATCTTTGCACTGTGACTTGCAGTAAGATTGTAAAACAAGAAGTTGTTTCCTACAAAGGCAAATCTCACAATGCCATCCTCTGCTAGGAACTTCTTGATCTCTTGCTCCCGTGCAATCAACATGAAACATTCTCTGACAACCTTGGCATACAAATGACGATCTTTCAGCACTGCCATCAAAGCAAATAGAGCATGCATCTTTTGGATCGCTCGGATCAATCTCATCATTGCTTCTCAACTCCTGTAATATCCAGAATTTATCTCTGCTGCAAATTACAGCATCACGCTTCAACCTCGCAGCAATTGTCCCAAGAATATCAATGGCCATAGTACGTGCAGCAGTGTCCTTAGATTTCAACCCAGCATTCTGAAGAAGTAGAACACAAAGTACCTGCAGCCAACTCTGCCTTAGCAAGGAAACAATACAATGAAATTGCACAATCAATATAAACAAAGGAATAAATAAGCCACCTCCAGAAGAGGAGCTGAAGCCGGATATTCTGGTAGATTTAACGTCATCAGCAAATCAGTGACAAGATTCTCCATCATTAATTTCAACTCAGATGCATCCTGTGCTTTCGCAGAAGCAAAGCGCTGGAGTACACGGGTCCAAAATAAACAACATGCCTCAGTAGCTGCCTCGTAGCATTTATTTGGATAGTTGGCTTCAACTGAAACTTCCAATATGGTATTATCAGATGATGATTGCCTTAATGCTTCAGGAAGGTTTGTACTACAGTGAATCAACTGAATGAGCAAAGCAGTAACCATCTGAATCTGCCTTTGTTCCTCATCAGGTAGGTGATAGGCTCTTAATGCTCGCTTTGAGGATGGTAACTTACAAAGAAGCTGAAGTAATTCATCTATCACATAAGTCCGATGTTGTGTGTAAGAGTAGAATATCTGCATCACCATGAACAAAGATGTCAGTAGTTAATAGGCCAGGTATAATAGTCGTATGTACAAACCTCAGCCAAATAGTAAAAATCTATCTATTTATCTAATACACAGATACATTACATATGAGCATACACAGATACATTACATATGTGCATACATATGTACAAGCTTTAAAGGGAAAAATAATGCAATAGATCTGTACCCCACTGAGTAAGCCAATTGCCTTCAGTTGCAAGAGCTGGATATTATCCACCAGGAATGTTGTAAAGCTTGTTTTCACTAGTTGTAAAATACAACTGTCTGACAACTTCTCTATTAACAACAAATCCTTGAGGAGACCAAGAATAGTGCACAACTTTTGAAGAATGGAATTCATAGAAGCAGAGACCCTAGAAAGACACAAATGTAAGCAATAAGAAGACATCACTTTAATACATAAATCTTGCCAGAAAGAAAGTCCAATATTATAGGGAAACCATAGGTAAACACACTTGTTTGACAATGATTTCTTCGCTTTGACAGTCTTAACAGTACGTCGTTTCTTGCTAGCCGAACCAAACTCAGGATCTAGCTCTTCATCTTCATCACCTGAATAAAGATGGTAAAACGTAGCTCAATATTCTTCAAATAAAGATGTATTATGCGTCCATAAATCAAAACTGATTAAGCAAGAACTGAATCAATTAAATACAGGCAAGAACAAATAAAGCAGACATATTACAGTTTCAGTTCAAGAAGACATGATGTTTTAGGAAATAGAGTAGCTTAACAGAATTCCTAACTCCTCTTGGATAAAACACAAAAACTAACCTTCATGTGCTCCAATATCACTTGGTCTATGCAAAGCACGAAATGTGGGGTCACAAGCACACATCACATCCATAATCTGATGCTTGGAGAACTCTAGAACCCTTTCAATTATCTGTTAGTGAAATCTACAATTAGTCAATCATCTTCTTTCAGACACAAACAAATCAGAAGAATGACCACAGAGGAAGCCATACTTAACATAGCAAGTTCTAATTTATAGCATCTACCTCTTCTTTATAAAGCTGCTTTGGCATCTCATTATAAGCCATCAATGCTAGAGTTGCATGGATAGACTCAAGTGCACCGAAGATCAATGAAATCACATCTGAATCTAACTGAAAATTGAAGAAATAAAAAGATAAGCCAAACAGCATCTATGCTTACTTGGTATAAAAGTAGGCTTTTAATATCAACATAGTCTTGTGACAGCATTTAAATAATAATAATAATAAAAATAAAAATACAAATTACAAACAATATATTTGCAACCAAGCAACTAAAAATCTTTCAAAATCAACTAGTTGGGAATCACACAGAGCTGTCTTTAAAACTACATAAAATCATGTATCATTTAGAAGGTTCTAATCAATTTCAAGCTATATAAAACTTCAAATGATACTGTTAACAAATAAAAACTCATAGGAGTAATTTGGACAATTACCCATGCTACATCTGAAGCATTGAAATTTTTTGAAAAGAACTTACGTGATCGCAATCAATAATAGACAAGCCTTCAGCTCGATGTATCTGATGATCCAAAACCCTTAAAAGTTTAACAAGAATATCTACAGGAAGCAAATGCAGAAGTCTCTTTGCACGTACAGACATTATTTCATTAACAAGAATTTTAAGATCAGCGAGAGGCAATGACAACCATTCTGCTTCATCCCGATCATCACCAACTATTTCAGCTCTGCCACAAAATTCCTCTACCAACTCACAAAAGCTTTCAATAGAAGCATCTAGACAAGAATTTCAACAATTAAATCAGGATATTTGACTTGGAAAATGAACAATAAGATACAAAGATAGAGAGATCATTGCATCAGCAACTTCAAAACCAAAGAAGAGCTAGATCAACCTTGTTGTTCAGCGGGATCTGGCGCAACTGATGCTGAGATGTCATTGGTGACTTTCTTCTTGGCTGAGGCTCTAGTTTTTCTGGAAGATGGCGTAGATGTTTCCTGTATCTACATCAACCAAATAAATGAAATAAACAAGGAGAAAAAATATTCAAACAAAACTCAATCACTAAACGTAGAATCAAGCATACCTGCGCAGGAACATGGTTTAACTGATGAATTTCAGTTGCACTTGCACCACTGTTTCTTTGAGAATGACGTAGAATACGTACATTAGGCTCAAAGGGCTTCTTTTCAGGTTCTGTACCGACATACATCTGCTCCTTGATAGGACCTGAGAAACTTGAAATACAAGAAGCAATAAGCACAGAGCATCGCATACCTAAGTTTTAAAACTAAATGAGACCTCAAAACCACTAATGTGCTGCGTGCATATAAAATCCATCAACAACTGAATATAAGTTCCCTAGGACTTCAAGCCATCAATTGAGAACTGGACAGTTTATTGGGGACAGCATTACCACATGCAGAAGAAGATGTTGCACACAAGAAGTCAAGTATAAACTCTAAAATGGAGAAATCCTCAGAGCCTTGACTTGTTAACATGCCAAGTCAGAGAAAAACAAAAATTGTATACCTAGCATAAATTTGAAGACAAAAAAAAAAAGACAGACGCAGACCAGTTTATTCAAATTTTAATAGTACAGACCAAAAAAAAAAAAAAAAAAAAAAGAGAGAAAAGAAAAAGAGATTGACATAGTATCATTATTAAAATTGGACAATGAATAAAATAGACAGCTTGCCAGACAAAGGGAAAAGGGAAATGGGATGAAG
>WUAT03000008.1:4846980-4860731 GCA_010015005.3 Ulmus americana
CATCTCACTAGGATTATGGTAAATGCCCAATAACAGGGGAACCACTCACTATGGATGACATTGTTCCAATCAAAACATGCAAGGTACACTTGGTGTGCCATTTTATTTTTCTGCTTTACATTTTTGCATGCTGTTTTATTCATGTTTGTGAGTCTACATCTATGATGTCTGTATAATGGTTAGAAAAGTAATCTATGCTCCTATTCTACATGTATAATTCATCCATTTTTTTGCTGATGTGAATTAACTAATAATATGTATAAAATTTTTGGTTTTTTCCTTTGTCGGTCAAGTATTTCAACGGTCTGTCAGGAACATAGTTAAGATGAAAATATGTCCCAAAAAAGTAAATAGATGCTGCTAATGTTAGAAAACATATGCAGCGAGAGACCAGGGTGAAAAGGAAAGAAATAATGAAATATTAGTTCAGACCAAAATTTTAGTTACGATGTTCACTCTTTCGCATCCATATTAGCAACAAGATAGAATATTCTTTCTCTAACTACCTTTCATCTGGTGTTACTACTGAGTCATTGTGTTGGTACTTGAAATTTCTTAACATTTTTTTTCTTCTTCACTGGTGGGTTATAAGGACCATTTCGAAAGGTGCAGCTTTGTTACATCAAGAAGGCGCCAGGGAAGTTTATGCTACTTGCCGTGTGATTGCAAGGCTAAAGAAAGAAAGGGATGAAGCAAGAGCACTTCTTGCTCAGGCTGATAGACATGTACCCATGTCATTATCAGCAGCAGTTAGGGTAAATTCCTCTGCCCTTACCAATGGGAGAGCAAGTCCTTTCGTCATATGTTTTGTAGTTCATTTAGTGTAGTTTATTATTACCAACAAATTAAGGTGGGTAAGTCATTTGGGTTCAAATTTTTTTTTTTTTTTGACAGCTACTGCTGATGAGGTTGGCCCTGGAGGAAGGCCAATTCATCCTGGCATATCTGCAAGCATTTTTGAGGAGCTTACTGAATATAATGTTTCTCTTTCATAGCAACGGAAAAGGCGTCAGGTATTATCAGTGATGATGTTTTATTTTAGAGATTTCTTTTCCTTCAGTATATACTGATATCGTTAATTGTTTTGTTGTTTTGTGTTAATGAAGGAAAGCTTCATTCCGACTCAAGTGACTGTGTTCGCCAAAGGTTTGTTGTCCAAGTGAGATCACTATTTCAAAAGCACCAACCAAGTCCTTTACCTTGCTTTTCCGGGTTTCAACAAGTCTACTTGCTGTTTCTTCTATAACATTGTTGAATAAACCCTGTTCTTCTTTCTTCCCCTGCACATCCTGATGTCTCAAAACAATTTTTTCTGCACCAGTTTCAGTACTGTCACCGATAACTTCTTCTCTTCTCTTGAATCTACTCTTTCGGGCGTCGCCATTAACATTTTGGTGCTCCCCCAACACTCTTCCTCTCCTAAATTTGAGCTTCCTTGGACCATTATTCTCGGTTTGCAACTCCACCACCTTTCCCCTCCTGAACTTTAGTTTTGAAGCTTTCTCATCAATGTCTTTAACACAAACCAACCCAGATCTTTTCTGGGTCTTGTTGTTCACATCCAAAGTCTCTGTATTTTCTGTGCTTTCCATTTCATCATCTTCCGAGTAAGTGTCATATTCTGATTCACTTGTTGTGTACTCAGACTCCTGTTGATCTTTTTCATGGGATGACGGGGATGAACATGTTGGGAGGGATGAAGGGGACGGACATAATGGGAGGGATGAAGACTCGGCTGATGATGACAACATATTTGCAAGAGATTCAACTTGCATAGCACAATTTTCACTCTGATCAGATTCCAAGGTCAATTTTTCTGTTTCCATCTTGATGACATACAAAGTTTTTTCCTGGACTTCTTCAACTTTGGGTTGTCTAGGTTCAGCTACTTTTATCTTGTTCTGATTCTTAAGAGGCACAACTTTTTTCAAACTCAGTGGCTTCCTTTCATTTGTGCTTGCAAGTCGATTGAGAGATGATCTGGGGGACAATGAGGCTGTTGGGGATTCCAGCACCTTCTTTACTGCCACTTTGGAGGTCCCCGTTCTCTTATCTGTCTTCATCTCATTGAAAGATTTAGTAGAAGACAGCGGCTTCACCATCGAAGACTTTGGCTTGAGAGAAGTAGAACGCTTTGCAGACAAGGTTTTGCCCTTAGCTTCTGTTGAAGCTGGCTTTGAAGAGACTTCCAGCTTTTCACTAGGCGATGACTCCTGCTTCAAGGTTTTAGGGGTATTGTATAAATGGGATTTTGAAGAGGGTGTTACACTGGGCTTGGCAAAAGGTGTTTTCTTCCTCTCTATCAGAACATTACTCTTTACAAAATTCTGGCTGTCCAGTGACTTAGACAAGACTTCCCGGTCATAAATGTTGGAGGCATTAGGCGAATGAATTCTAGAACCAGGTGAAGCTTTGAGTCTGGCCAAGGAAGGCAAAGAAGTTACAGACTCTACCGAACTTGCATTTGGTTTTAGGGCACCTCTTTTCAGTAGTGAATGTCTTGCCTTCCCTTCAGATGCATGTTTCCTCCCATATTTACAAAAATCATGACAGGAACCAGTAGAAGTTCTCAGATAATGAGGAAGAGACATTTCACCACTTTTTGAAGATACTATTTTCCCTGTAGAGTTTCTTCTCGAATAATCCCCAGCTAGAGCAGTTGGGGTATTTCTTAAGTTGGTATTCTCCTCAGCCATCAGAAAGGATATAGATTTTCAAAATAAACTTCAGGACAGAAAACCCTGAAAACCAGAAAAAACTATTTTGTGATGGACCAATTGAAAACAATGCAAGAGGCAAATCTAACAGACAACAATATTGATCTTTATACGTTTAAGATGCATGACAAAGCAGGTATAACACCATAAAGCTCTTGGAGATCCAATTTAAGTGAAAGTAAATTACTCATGTTAAAGCAGGTAGCATTTTATCAGAATCTCACCCCTGACTTAAAACATTACACGCAATATTTCAGATTAGTAATTATTCAAGAAGATAATAAATTTTGCAACTTGTAATCATACTAAATTCAGGAGATACAACAAAACTAATGAAAATTTTACGAACTTAAAAGATGATAAAGCTTTCTAAATAAAGACTGGAGGTTTGAGAATTATGCTAACAAGCAACAGAGCCGCTAGACTTTTTATTCAATATTTGTTTTCAATCATGTTCCCTTTCTCTCTTTTTTTTTTACCAATTAGCAAAAGTAAAACAATAAAGGACTTGAATATTTTTGCAAGAGAAAACGAATAGAAAATCATTACAAACAACATTTATAACTCAAGATCTTTCTAACAAACCTCAGAGAATACTTCAACAAGCTTCTTTTGTTTACTTATTAGCTTGAACTATAAAGGACAAAAATATTTCCAGTACATTTCCAATCATATCTCAGCCTTTAACTAATAAGGGAATTGTCAGATTCCAATTTTTTCTTAAGAAAATAAAATTCAAAATTAGCCAATCTTAGTTTGTAATTAACATGATAGGCAGAACTAGAAAAAGAGCGACTTAAATCTAATAAAGCAACAAAATAAGAACGCTAAGAAACACTTACAAAACACCAGCCAATAAAATCTGTGAATCATGAACAGTTTGACACACACAAAGCACAAATCTTTACCCCAAAGATCTTATTTTAATGGAAATCCCATCTCAGAAATTGAAAATGCAGAAGGAAAACAAGAGAGCTTGCGTCGTTGCTACGGGATCTTAATCAAATATGACTTTCGAACAACAATAATTTCACAAGAAATACTGAATTCGAAAATCAAAGCAACAATAAAAAAAGAGAAAACTCGAAATACCAAAGCACACAGATAGCCAGAAGCTAACTCAAACAAAGCTTTCTTCACACGAAATGCCCATGAACAAAATCAAAATTTGATTCGAAACCCTTTCTCTAAAAGGGAAAATAATTAAAACCCATTTCGATTAAAGAAAAGGGGTTTAATGGGTTCTCTCCATTGGAATCAGAAAACGTTGTAAAGAAGCATGTACCTTTCTTTCCTGCGTCTGCTAAAAATGGGTACGAAATTCGTTCTTTCGAGTAAGGGCCACCTCTTTTGGGTATAATATATATTTTTTATATTGATGGCTTTATGCTTTAAAGATCGTGCAAGCAACAACTGTTTTGAAGGTTTTTCTGGTTTGCGAGGCTTTTCGTCTGCTCTTGCTTTGCGCTGGCGTTTGTTACAGAATCCTAGAAAATTAAAAAGAAAGAGAGAGAAAGTGTGGGAAAGTGAGATTCTACTTAAAACAAAAATCAAATAAAGTTTTTGTTGGGATGTATGAAATATTTATAAAGTTGTCATTCTCCTCAATAATTTTGGATTATCACAATCGGGCCCTTATAAATACCTTTTGTTATTTAATTTTAATTTTTAAGAATGTCATTTTTTGCTTAATAAATGAGAAATACATATTTTTTTGAACGAGAAATATTCTTTTTCTTTTGAATAGAGAAATATTTTAATTTGAGTAGACTTTTCAAGTTTAATATTAATGTGACTAATAATAATATTTTTCCCATTTTCATTAATAAATGAGTTTTTTAAAATTATATGGCAAATTTTATTAACTCTAGGACCAACTAAACTTTGCATACTAAACTTACCCCAACATTAATTATTAATTATTAAATTATCAAATTAATTATATGAAAGAGAAAGGAAAAGAGAGAAAAAAAAATGATGTCTTTTTGTTCGCATTTTCTTCTACTTGCCTCTAGTAGTATTTTATTTTTATTTTTTGGGTTCCAAGCTAAAAGATTTTCGTCCAAAGCAAGTTGATATGAGTGTGGGTTTATGAGATTTTGTATCATGTTTGATTCTTTTAAAAGTGAAGTACAATATTTGCGGCATATAAGAGGAGGAAAAATCACGAAATTGCCATTATTCATGGATGAAAATATCTCGATATATCCAGCGAAATATCTATTTTGTAAGGAGTGCGATATCGATATCGATATTTCTATAATTTTAATATAATAATTTTTATTTCTTCTTTTATTTTTTTTGCAATTTCGATATCGATATTTCTACCGATATTTCCATAAATTCATACTTGCGATATTTTCGTTAATTGTGATATTTTAATCCTTGCCATTATTAAAGGCTCGAAACTTTTTCACTTCTTCAATTTTCTAAGTGAAGAACACATAGTTTAGTTTTTAACTAGTCTTTGCAAAGAAAAAGGCTAATTATTTTATTTAACCTAAACATTAATTTCATTAATTTTCTTTGAATCTATGTTTGAAATTCATACTCATTTGATTTATTATACTTCTCATCAGCCTTAACCCATTTTACATGTAAATTATATAAATTTTTGACATTTCTACCCTTAAATTTTAAAATCTATGCATTTTGTTCTCTGCAAAAAACTTTTGGTCCGCTATTGATTAGTCGTATGTTTTAATTCATATTTTATCATTAGACTCCATTGTAGCACGTAATAAAATCCAAAACTAAAAGTGGTTGATAATCATTTAATAAAAATTAACAAAAAGACAAAAACTATACATTAAACCAACAATCTACACAACACTAGTTTGAATTATCAACAAATTAAATCTGCAATATACTAATTTAAATTAAGCAAGATGTATCTTTTTTAGATTATAAAAATGAAGGATTTTTAGAGTTTTTTGGTTACGGCGTAACCTCTAGTTTAATAATTAATTAAGAAATATTTTTGGTGGACAAAGTTTATTTAAGGTTAACCTGGTTAAATGGACTAAAGTGAGTCTATTAATAAAATTTACCAAATATCACTATTCATATAAATATATAACATCCAAACCATATGGGAAATCAGAAAATTAAATCAAATACGTAGTAAATGCCGTGTATATAATGTAGTTGTCATGAAATTATTGCTTAATTATGTAGTTGGAAGTCCCTTCAAACAAAAAATTATTTAGTTGGAGGTAGAAATGAAATTAATCTTTGAAAACAATTAGAAAGAAACAGCCTACCATGAATGCAAAGTGACCCTTTATTGGGGAAAATTTCCTGAAAATCATTGAAAGAAAATGAACCAAAATGCCTAATTATGAATTACTTATGATTCATGCAAATAAAATAAAAATCCTTATATCTATTCTAATAAACTTCTAATAATTCCATGTTTTTTATTTTTTTATTTTTAAAAGTACTTATGAGGAGAGTGTTTGTTCCAATTTGCTTAGTTGATTATAGAGGAAATTACATCTTATACTCTTTTTTTCCTAACTCATTACATTTGCACATTCATTTTAAAATCATTATATTTATACTTCTCTTTTTTTTGTAAAATACGTTTTTATTCCTCCATGTTCACGTCATCTATCTTAATTTCTTTGTAATTTATCATTTTGTAAAGGAATAAAATAAATAAAAAAGTTACATATTTGTAATGGATTTAAAATGGGTATAAATGTTTTAATGCCTCCTTTTAGGGGCATTCATGTAGTTCCCCCTCGATTATATCACGAATAAGCCCATTAAATTGCATTTTCCATTGTTTTCAAAGATGATTTGCAATTATAATAGAGCGCCTTAATTGAATGAAATGCAAGAAAAATGGATTGAAATGTAACGAGGATAAAAGGATTGAAAAGGTCTCTCTAATCGAAATGGTCTTTTCCTTTTTTCAATAAATTGGTTTGACCGGTGGTGTTATATTTATTTATTCGATTTTTCTTCTTGAATGGGCAATTAGCTTATGTTCATACACTTGATCATATAAAGAAATGAGGAAGAAAAAATAAAATAAAATAAAATAAAAAAGGAAAGTTAGACAAATATATTGAAAATACGAATAATAAAATGAATTTGGTATTAAGTTTTGAAGCTATTCAATTATTTATCTTGTAAATTTTCATGTTTTGGAAACATTATCTAGAATTTTATACTTGAATCCCAACAACCATGAAATAGTTGCAAACATGAGCCATTTTCTAATGATAGTTTGCAACCAACCTTAGATTTAATTGGTAGTCTTTCTATTATTGAAAAAAACAAAAATTATGGTTGTGCTTTCAGTTTATTAGTTCATTTTTTTTTTCTTTTTTGTGGGATATATATATTCATGTCTTTTTTACACTTTGTACAGACAACCAGAAATGGAAGAAAATAACTTAATAATATATTTTCCTTTTTTCAATATTTTTTTTTTGTGTGGGTTTTATATGTTGTTGACTTCTAGAAGATTATAATAATAATAAACCAGCAAAGATATAGCGGAATTGTATTCTTCTATTAGCACAAACCGACCTTTAACTTTGTTTTTTGGTTAATCATAAATTGACTATTATTTCTGATGTTTTAATAAAAATAAAATAATAAATAAACAACCATTGAAAAAGAATAAAATTGCAACAATCATATTTCTTAGCTTCCAGTGATAAAAAAGGTAAATCCCACCACAATAGTGCCTAGCCTGTTCCACTATATGGGGAAGGACTTTCTTTTCCAATAATCATTCTATTCAGCAAATTTGGTCTACTTTTCCCATACCCAAAGAAAAGGAAAATAGGGTAGAATGTCTCAATTTTAGTGTTTTTCCTACACTTGGAGGAAATGATCAAGTGGGTTTTTCCAAAGAGATGTCCTTTAGCTACCTTCATGGGGGGAGAAGTATTGAACTTCTCTTTAATAATACACCATCATGGCAGAAGAACAAAGTTAAAGCTAGCATGCTCTTCTAAAAGCTTTGACAAAGTTTCATGATCAATCTGGATCTGGCATGCATCAAAAAGTGCTAAATGACAATATAGTAATAGCAAAATCACTTTGGATTCTCTCTCTCTCTCTCTCTCTTCTTGCTTCAGATTTAGCATTTCCTCACAAAAACAATTCTTAAATAAAAACATGTTAAGAAGTTTTATTATCCCTTATTCCCTCCCTCTATGCATGTGGTTGAATTTTTGGTGCTTTTTATGAGGGAAAAAACCATATAACCATATATTTGGTGGCAGGTTTTAGATAAGAAGGTGACTCTTCAACCAAAAAAGTAGGTTGTTGATGGTCAAGTATTAAATGTCATAAATTATTTTATCAGATAACCAAACCTTGATCAATTCTCCTATGACTAAGCCAAACCTACATCTCAACTATCCATAATAGAGTCAGAAAGTTGGGAAAATTATAGTACGGATGCATAGGGATTCTAATTAAAATGCTATAAAAGACAGAAGATGTTTGTAAACAATTAGCTATGTAGACATATAAATGCTTCCTAGAGTGAGTCTAAACTGATGAAACAGAAACTACATCATTGATTAGCTATACATCAGCAGAATCAATTAAGGATATAAAGTTTTTCAAGCTCTTAGATGGGATTTATCTTTGATGTTGTTGTAACCAATTATGCAGACCATTTCATGGACCCAAGTTTTGCAGGAATTAGAAAAAACCCAACGGGGCATTTGACAGAGACCCAGTGTAGACCTCACAAGCAACAACTTCTAGACTGCTTAATCATTTTTACTAAGATTAGAAGGTAAGAGGGTAAGAGATTGATATACCCCCACTAACCCATGACAGAAATTTTCGCAACTAGACCACCCAGTTGGAGATTCAAATCCCTGCTTAGTTAGTATTTTGCTTAGATGGAAAGACCATCGAACCATAAAGACCAGGCTTTAAGGAAGGATCTCCATTTTCCACTCCCAGGCAAAAACCTTTTGATTACATTTATATTTTTCTAGTTCATTACATACATTTTTCAAAAGTGTGAGCGAAAACAATAGGGACTTTATCATTGGTGTTATATTTATCATTTATGTATGTCATAGGTAAGATATCAACCTGAAAATTTGTGTTTCATGCTGTGTTACCGTTTTCGCCCTGAAACAGTTTTCTTCACAACTCCCACTGAGACTAGAAATTGATCAAGAGATGATAAAGTCTTCATGTCATCTGGAGGGAAGTAACTGGCGGCTTTTCCCATGAGTGATGCAATGAGAAGTGATAGCGTAGGCCAAGTGACATAACGCTCGCCCAAGAGGTCATCCAGAAATGCAAATGCAGCTAAGAAGTCAGACCTACTTGCGTTAATTGGAGCAGCGAAATGAGCAGGGATTATTCTCTTGAACCTCCAGTCCCGCACAATTCTATCAATCCAATCTCTCACCTGTGTTGTGAGAAAAATAGAAGATCTAAGATTAGTCATAATATCATAACAAGAAACTAGATTCAATTACGGAAACTTAATAAGCAAACATCCTATAATTTAATTTAGTTTTTCATAAAGAACCAGACCACATATTTGATTTTTCTACTCAAATGAGAAAATGTTTAGAAATCAACTACCTTGCCAAGAGCGGATTAGAAATTGAATGCTCAAATGTGTACTAGAACCAGTGAGCAAAAAAAAAATCAACAGATTCATTTATTTACCTTTTCTGGAACTTTGCTGAACACCAGAGTCTTTACAATAGGTGAAACAATCAGCTTCTGTGACATTTGGGCGAAGCTAGCATTAGGCTCCAATAGATTTGATGGACCAAGAAATAAGATCTGAAGAACCATTCTTTCCCAACCTGCACCAAGAGATGATCTTGTCATTATCTTTGAATACAACAGTGCTCAGTCAAGCTCAGATTGCATTAGCATTATGATTAAATTTACCCACAAAAAGTTTTTCATTGGATTTACCTTTTTGACGATTCATTTTGTTGTCAACTATCAGTTCGTTGGGAACTTCTTTTCCTTTACTAAGAATTTTAACAGCTAAACCATTCTTAGCAGATGCCAGTAAGGATTCTTTGCTAATACACTCTGGTGGCTGTCTTGGAACAAAGATCACTGCATCTGTTACCAGTAGAGTTCTTGACCGCTTATGATAGAAAGCTACCTCCACATATGGCCCAATACCTAAAAGTAGACAAGCAAATAAGTTTTCAATTAACTTATAAAAGATCACATAAAAAAAGTAGTGCATTCCAGTTAATATTACCAACTTCTGGTGAGCTTAAAACTTTCTGCTCAATCTCATCAGCCCAAGGTGCAGACAAATCCTCATCTTTTAAGGTTTTTGAACGAAAGATCCCAAAAAACTCCAATGGCAAATTCAGTGGCCAACTCCACTGTCTTGGGGCCACCCATACTTGAGCCCTAGGGAACTTTCTAGAAAACGGACCAACAAAAATTTTATGCTCATAAGCAAACGTAGGCAGAACAATGTATTCTACTGGAGCCCCTAGCTCTTTCACAAGCTGCCAAGAGACAAAAATCTTCATAAGAAAATCATTACAGATAACAGAAGCTGCCCATATAACCCACACTGGGCTAAAGGAAGATAAACATGTGCAAGAAAGAATGAAGAACGATTAAGAAAAGAAAAAGAAAAAAGCAAGAATGAAGAACATTCTTTTCTATACAACATAACTAGGTACTTTGGATTCATTTTCATTTACTACAACTTTTTTTTCTCTCTTTTCTTTTTCTTTTTCTGTGTGTTACTTCTTTTTTTTTTTTTTTGCCATTTTTTTTCTTTGATTAAAAGTATACAATAAGTTCCATGATCATATACTATAGTGAAATTAACAAACAAAATTCGGCATTCATTCTCCAATGCACAAAACTTAGGTCTCAAAAAGAAAATAAAAAAAGGAAAGTAAGAGAATTTCCCGATTTCAAGTGATAAAGAATCTAACCTGAATGCATTCCTTAGTGGGAGCAAGGGGTGCATGGATCCATAATCCACCGGATTTGAGTTTGATGACAGTCATTCTTATGTTTGTTGAGACACTGCTGAAGCCTAATGCTTGCTCTTGTTCAAATAGCCATATTGACCCTTTCACTACCTAAGGGCATGTAGAATGAGATAAAAAGTTAAAATTACAAAGCAGAACATTTTAGCCAAAACACATTATCATTCTTTGAACCCGCTGTTAAAATAAGGTCTGCCTGTCTAGGACTAGATCTTGGTGAATCATCAAAAGAAAAACTATGATGCAATCTAAGGTAACACTAGTTCGTTACATGTTAGTTCATTGTTTTCATGTTGGAGGAGCACACAAATTTCAGAAAAGAACAGCATAGGAATAAGAATTCATGTGAAAAATACAAGAATGGAGAAAGAAATAGGCGAAATTTAAGTATATATTCATTGAAACAGCCATAGGTAAATCCAAATTTCAGAACAAAACAAATTAACAATTATGTAAGAAGAAGAAAGAGAAGGGAAAGAAGGTAATACCTCAGTCCTAGTAGTGCGCCTGTTAAGGAAAGGGCCAAGAGGAAAAGGGAACCCGGTGAAGTTGAAGTAGAACCTGCCACCATCGCTGCTGGTATTGCTACTGTTTGTGGTGCTGGGTTTTGCTGAAGCAACTACCAAACTGTAGGCGTCTCTACTTCTGTAATTTCTCGGCCTCTGCTGTGAAGATGGAACCTTCAAAGTTCCACCGGAAAAATTCGAACTTGGGTCTCTGGGAAGGATTGGATTCTGCAGAATAGTGGATTTAAGAGAAGAGAAGGCAATGGCAGCCACCATTTTTTAGGAAGTTTAGTTCCGTTGTTCTCTACCACAAAAGCCAACTACTAGAGTGGGTACATAACAGGATCTAAGGTTGGAATTCCAGGATATGTTTTTGACACGTGGATGACGACTTGGCTTTATCTGACATGGATTTTCATTGTTTATTTTTTAATCTAGATTTATTGTGGATATTGGAACTTGGAGCAGAGGAGAAATTGGAGAAACAAAACCAAACAATTCTAGAAGCGACATTTCTAATCCAGTTTAGAACCTCTCAAGTCTATTGGATTAGTTCTGTAATGGACAATTTCTTCTGTGTTTATGTAAGTGCATGATAATTCTAACGAAAGAGTTTATACCCAGGAAGATGAACATTAGTTTTGCAGCTGTTTCCCTTTCTGATTTGTTCAAAAACAAGGAGGTAACTAACAGTGACCAAACCCAATGATTAATGGCATAAACCATCTTCTAAGAAAAACTACTACGATAATGCTAAAAACAGTTACCAACAAAATCAACTCAAATATTATTACAAGAGAAATATAGAACTATAAAATGGATTTAATGAACATGAGTCTCCACCTCTTCATACAAACAAAGAACATAAACTTCCTTTCTCTCTCTCCCTCCCCATAAAAATTAAAAATAAAAATATATATATATAAAACATAGGCTGATGAGACAGCATAAGCAAATTACCTAGTTTAACTGTATTCTAATAAAATTGTCCAAACATCCACAAAACTATATATTGGCTCCTTGGTAGAATTCAAAAAACAAACATGCTGCAACTACCTTCCACCAGATCAGATACAGTTACAACATATAACCAGGGGCAGCCTTAGAAAGGTGGTCGGAAGATCGGCGGAGACTTGGAAACTGGATAGTCGTCAAATTACACACTACTGGATTGGCAAGGTGCTGTTGTATAAGAGCAGACTTCTATTCACAGTGCTAGAGAACTTAAAAGCAGATAGCATATCAGGTGATGATTTCTCTCACAAGCCAATCCAAGCTAGGGTATGCAAAGTACAATATGAGAAATGAAGGAAGTGCAAACAGAACCGTCACAAGTATGTACAAAGCCAGTATGGCTGCACTGGCTGGTATTGCATATAAGACTATCAGGAGAAAAATCACGACCAACGGAAACTTTGCTGTCAAATGAACGAAGAAAAACAGAGACTTCCTAAGGGAAGATTGTAACCTCTCCAAAGTAAGATAGTTACTGAGATGGCCATGATCATTTGATCTAGATGGCTCGGGCTGACGAAAATTATGTCCCCTCCTAGGATTGAGTTGGCTTCCCATGTTTATATTTCCATTTATTGGCCAGACAGAATGAGTATCGTCGGAGCAGGAAGAGTGATTCTTACCTCTATCACCATTCATGCTCTCAACCATCCAGAGAAGAAAGTAGTTCTTACGAGGGAATTTGAGTTGTCCCCTGTAAACCACACGGAAGGATAACAGATTGCACCATGGGCAGGAGATAAAGAGCGGAAGCTGAATTGGTAGAGTGGGGAATTTCACAACTGCCCATTGCAGTCCCAAGATGCAATTTTTACAAAGTGTGTGACCGCACCATAAAACATAGGGCACATTTTCAACAATATTGAACGATTCCCAGCATATTGGACACTCTAGTCCTTCCTCTCTGCCAACCACAGAAGAACCCTCATCATCGGAACATTCAGAAGCAGCTACATTTGGTTTTAAAGAGCCCTTTAATCCCACACTTCCAGCTACACAACTGGAGGCAAAATTCCACATTTTCACCACAAGCTGAAAGACTATAGGCACATCACTAAATGATTGAAGTGACGCAACTGTATAGCAAAATGATCACATAGAAGACTGAACCAGACATCAAGGTTCCCGCATAGCCAAAGCTGGCAACCAACTGAAAGTAGGCAAATCGATCTTTCCACTGCAAAGTAAATTGTTCATCGTTACATTAATTGAATCTATCATTCTAATTTGAATTCAACAACATGAGCATAAACATGCACTTGATCTTAACCAACAAACTATCTCATTGCGAGGCACTGAATTTAATTTCAAGGGGCATAATAATTACTAAAAAAAAAGAAGAAAAAAGTAGCAAATTAATCAATTTGGAAGCTATATTACAGAAATATTTTCTTATGAGAATTTTCCTTCCCACAAAATACCCATCCATCCACGCCACAAATTGGAAATTGCAACTCTTAACAAGTAAAATAGAAAAATAAAGAATCTTTCGGGTATTGTTTCAAGAACTACCCAAATTCTGGATCCGA
>WUAT03000008.1:4860831-4872459 GCA_010015005.3 Ulmus americana
GTTTGAGACGCGATTTAAAAAGGATTTTGGTGATTTGAGCAGGATAGTTTTTTGAACAAGATTCTAAATTTTTTGGTAAAAGTGAGTGGGATCCACAAGATTAAAAAATAATTTTATGTAAAAGGGGGTGGAGATATTGATGTTTAATAATATAATAATATGACAATAATATTTTATGTAAAAGGTGCGAGAATATTACTAATATAATGAAAAAGGTGGTAGGGTATAGGTGTGTAATATGTAAAAGGTGATAGAGTTTAGGTGTGTAAGATAATATAATAGGGTAGAATGACGTAAAAAGTGGTGGTTTCTACAGGATATTATAGAATAGGATAATGGTTAGAATATATAAAATAACGATTTTTGAAGAATAGGATTGGATATGAAATTTTTTGGGTAGGGTGTAGAACAGAGCCATTATTGTGCCGCCTTGATAAAATTTTGGATAATTTTTGTGATGTCTTTTTTATTTCTAAAATCCATAAGCTAGAAAAATAAAGTTGATTGGTGCTTTTGTATTTGATTTATAATATTTGTTTCTTTAAACAAATTGCATGCAGGCTTTCACGGGAAATACTGGGATCTCAAGTAACAATTTCAGTAATTCAAAATTTCCTTCATTGGAGCTGAAAGGTGCAATGAAGATCACCAAGAAGCCAAATAAAAGGCAGCGTCTTGGTGATGGTTTTAGTGCCATGGAAAATGGCGATGCATCCAGTGACAGTGATAAGGAACAAACTTTAACAGCATATTATTCGGCAGCCATGGCACTTGCAGATTCACCAGAGGAAAGAAAGAGACGTGAAAATCGCTCCAAGCGTTTTGAAAAGGGGCATGGTCATAGAGAAGCTAATCACCTTAAATCAAAAGGTGCCGGATCTGGAAACTTGTATGCTAGAAGGGCTACTGCCATGGTGCTTAGCAAGAATTTGGACAATGGTGGCAGCAGGGCAGTTGAGGACATGGATTGGGATGCTCTTACAGTCAAGGGGACATGCCAGGAAATTGAGAAACGTTATTTACGCCTTACTTCTGCCCCTGATCCAGCTACTGTAACTATTTAAATTATTGTATCAAGTTTTTTACACTCTGTTGAATCTGTGAACTGGTGGTTTCATGCATGATTTACTTGTTATTAATTTATTATTATTTTCTTTAACATGCTATGTACTTAATTAGCAATAATTCCTTTCTACCTCACAGGTAAGACCAGAAGAAGTACTAGAAAAAGCTCTGCTTATGGTTCAAAATTCTCAGAAGAATTACCTATATAAATGTGATCAGTTGAAGTCAATCCGTCAGGATCTAACGGTGCAAAGAATTTGCAATCACCTAACAGTAAAGGTTTTCTCTCTCTCTATTCACTATCTTACTTATCAATCTCTCTGTCTATCTTATTCATACTGTTTACATATTTATTTTACTGTTTTTCAAAATTCTAAAATATGTTTTAACTACATTCCTTTCATGTTTTTCAAATAGTTATTCTTTCGGATTTGTTGTAAGTTGTAAGAGGTAACAGAATGAAAATTTAGTTGTTACATGTGCCAATGTAATGAATATGCTGATATCGTACTCGTGTTTCAGGTTTATGAAACTCACGCTAGATTTGCTATGGAAGTTGGGGATCTGCCTGAGTATAATCAAGTGGGTTTTTATCTACTTTGGAATATTTTTTTGGCAGCTTCTGTTTATTTTATTACATATTTCATGCAACATTCTAAATCTACTGTGGATTCTCATTTGATTACTTCCTGGGGGCTTCTTTTTTGTTGTTGTTGTTGTTGTGTTGTCATCGTTGTCATGTAGCTATAACAATCAGCATATAAAAAATTTGTCGTACTACCTGGACCATTTTTCATTGGTTGTATTGTTCATTGTTTTACATATTAATTAAACATGCTTTCTGCTTTTATTTGTTAGCTTTCTCGTACTTTGTTTCCCTTATCAATTAAATATGTTTGTTTTCATTTGTTATTTCAATATATATATATATATATATATTTGTTTTTCTTGCTAGCTGAATGATCTTGAAGTGTTCAAACGTTCTAGAAAGGGTTACTTTATTGCACCCTGAATTGTTAAGATAGGTTTAATTGCCCTCTGAACTCATAGGTTTCTGTATGAATGTCCGAGTTTAATTTATGAAGATGTAAAAAAGAACAAATTCCTGCACATATTGTGCATGAAAAGATAAACAAATTGCAAAGATCTCTGTTTGGGTAACTATGAGATTTGACATTGTATCATCTCATGGCCTTCTACTATACTATGTTTTAGTGACTGACACGCGTAAAAATTGTCTTGTACTACTTCTGCAGAACACTATTTTTTATTTTCTTCAATGCTAGTCATTTATATATTTCTACAATTAAAGGTAAACTGTTTTTTGCGGTTTCAGTGCCAATCTCAGTTACAATCCTTATATGCTGAAGGAATTGAAGGATGCCACATGGAGTTCTCTGCATACAACTTACTCTGTGTCATCATGCACTCTAATAATAATAGAGATCTCTTATCATCAATGTCAAGGTCAGTTATGATTGGAGAAAGATGAGTTTGCCTTTTGTTGATTCTATATGTTTGCCTAGTTATCTGAACTTTTCTATCATGTTCTTTCGTCATTAAGAATTTGCTAAATTCTGATACGATGTTAGAGCTGCTCTGGGTCACATATAGTTTATGTCTCAGGTTTTCCACTGGTTATATAAATCTGAGCAACTTGATCTGGATAAATTGTGACAAAGTGTAATTGACTTTGTGTAAAGAGAACTTACATCTGGAACATCTTGTTGCAAATACTAGTTACTTAAAAATGATTTTCAAATGCAAGTTTTAGAAACTGGTTTTTTTTTTTTTTTTTTTAAAAGAACAATCCATTCATCATTTTTGACTGGCTGTTTTTCTGGCTTATTATCAAATCTTTGCTTTTCAAAACAGGTATAGAGTACAACCAAACACTTATTCCTTGCCATTTTTTAACAAACAGAAAATAGTTTTCAAATATCAACCTAACAGGTCTGGAAGCTTGAAAAGAATCTTGTTAGATGATTTGGTATTGACTGCTTGTTTATTTTTATTTTGGGCACTTTTGAGTGTTGAATGTTTATTTGTTTCCAGTATTTCACTAGCGATGTCCATTTGTGTACTGTATGTTAACAGCAACCAAGTGATATTTGGAGTGTTTCTCATGTCTCTTAATCTACCTAGGTAGTGCTAAACATATTGACTATGAAATATCTATCAGATAATTGGCTGTTTGAGTTGTGAGTATATTTAAGAGCAGTTGGATTTCAGGTACATGTGGAACATAGACATTTGACCAAGGGGTTACCCTAGACATACGTTATGATATAGCTGGGGATACAAATCTAAATATGTGTGGTTTTGTTATACTTGTTGCATTCCCAACGACGTTATTTGTGTTGTATAGAAAATGCATCTACGATATTGTTGAGTTCCAAGTCATGTTGTTGTGTTCCATCCTTAAATTTTTCCGAGTGATTATTGAAATTTATTCTAAAATGTGTTCTTGTTGTGTTCAGGTTATCAGATGAAGCAAAAAGGGACGAAGCTGTAAAGCATGCTCTTGCAGTCCGTGCAGCTGTCACTTCAGGAAATTATGTCCTGTTTTTTAGACTCTACAAGACAGCTCCAAACTTGAATACCTGTTTAATGGGTGAGTATAAAGTTAGTATTTTTTCACCACTACATTGAAAAATACTAAAGGCAGAACTAACTTCTTTTCGTTTATAACTTTTCTGCAGATCTTTATGTTGAAAAAATGCGTTTTAAGGCTGTGAGATGTATGTCTCGGTCCTATCGACCTACGGTACCTGTTTCATACATAGCTCAGGTTCTGGGTTTCATTACACCTGCAAATGAGGGAGGGGACGAGAAGGACTCAGATGGATTAGAGGAGTGCATTGAGTGGTTAAAGGCACATGGCGCATGCCTTATTGCAGATAACAACGGAGAGATGCAGCTTGATGCGAAGGTATGTGCAACATCTATACTAATAACTTATACAACATTTCAAAGAACTAAACAAGTGTATTCCTTTTTCTCTTAAATTTTTTAAGTCCTAAACACTCGAGTTCTGGTGGAATCTGCTACTTTATAAACATTTGATATGAATGTATAGCAATTTTTTCTGTGACTACAAAGTGTAAATTTGTTTTGCAGCCAACATCTTCTAGTCTTTATATGCCGGAACCAGAAGATGCTGTGGCACATGGCGATGCCAATCTTGCTGTTAACGATTTTCTGACAAGAACAACCTTATAGCCTGTCTGACTGGTTCCAATTGTATTGAAGAAGAAGATTAAGAGGAACAACAATGGAAAAACATGCTGCCATTGCCGATCTTTAGCGTGCAACGAAGGTGAGCAGTTCATTTTCCGGAGTGATTGGGCAGTCGGAGAAAAGGCTTGGGTAACTGCTTGAGTTGCTGTTGCTGCCTGTAACAACTAGAGAGAATAGTCACGGATGTAGAATTAAAATTATGTAACAAAACAGGTTTCAAATTTACCTCCTCAAAAACTGGAAAGAGATCACCCCAATGTAGAAGTATTTGGTTAGAATATTTTTCCAAGCATCGATTCATTCTTTGTTAAAGCTGAGAAGTGAGAACAGAAAAATGGTAAATATACCATAGATAGAAAAATGTTATTGATCTTCTTGTATCTTTAATTTAATCAATGCTTCAAATAAGTCTTTTTAAGTTTTTCCATGGCCCTATTGCATTTGACTTTATTTATTTTTTAGATGCATGTGGTTTTGCTTTTCGATAGAAATAACCTTGATTTAAACAAATTATTTTGAAAGGTCTTACATTTATTATATTTTGCATCATGGGAAATTTCACAATTAAGTTTTGAATCTTTTATCAAAATAAGAAAAATAATTTTAAACAGAGTATCTCGAACAGTTGTTTTTAATATAAAAAACAATAAATAATTTAAAATGATTTGAATTTCAGAGTTTGTGTAGCAGCTTCACAAGTACCCAAATACATTAAAAAATGATAATAAATCCAAGAGAAGGATCAATAAACTAAATTACAAGAATATTAGTTAAATTTATAAACGCTTCATTCTTTAGGAGAAGATGTAGGCCAAACACTAACTTTCTCCTTCTCAAACTTAACGTACAAAGCTGTTACCGCCGCCACAAAGTAAACCTGAATCAAGATAATCGACGGCGTGTGGTACCTTATCACACTCTGCCCCGTGGCAAGCTCCACCAGAACCAACGCCGTTAGCCCCAAAATCGCCACCCGCCCGTTCAACCGCTCACTATACGGGCTAAACCCGAAATCCACCTTCAACCCGCCCGAAACCGGTTCCTTAAGCGGCACCGGCGGGAGGAACATCGATCCCCCGCCGCCCGGGCTCTTCTTCGACTTACGGTTCTTCCGGAGCTCCGCCTTCTTCCCGGTTCCGCTCCGGTATTTAAGCCGGACCTGGCTTAGCCGATTCTCGAAATCCTCGTCGGATTCTGATTCGCCTTGGGTTGGCTCGGCGGAGGAAGATTCGGGATCGGTGGCACGGGTTGTGAAGGAGAGGAGAGGTTTGGGCGCGTTGGGCTTGGGTGATGATGAGGCGAGTGGGAATGGGTGGAGTTGCAGAGAGGATGATGGTATGGTCGCCATTTTTTGAGCTCTGTTTTTCTCTGGATAAGATTACTCGCCTTTTCGTCTCCAGCTTTGCATTTTTGTTTATAGAAAATTACATTTTGGTACATCTAGTTGTCAAAAGTATCAAAAAGCACTTTCTGTTCTGGGAAATAACATTTTGTACCCATTGATTAAATTAATTACACTTAGGCTTCGTTTGGTACGAGGGATGAGAAGTTATAATGATTAAGAGGAAAGAAGAGTGAAAAAAAAAAAAAAAGATAGTTGCTCTCCTTAAGGACCATTTGGTTTAGCATTATACAATATTATAAGCATGGCTCTGTAATTTTGTTTGATTCAGAGTATTCTAAACAGAATTTTTGTAAAATGTAGTGGGGTCCACGAAATTTAATAATAATAGAATATAAAAAAATAATATTTTATTAAAAATATGGTGGATGGATGTAATATTTTATTAAAAAGATAATAGAGAGAGGTAATGTTTTATTAAAAAAATTGTGGAGAGAGATAATATTTTATTGAAAAGATGATAAATAGATAATATTTTATTTAAAATGTAATAGAGAGATAATATTTTATTAAAATGTACTAAAAAATAATATTTTATTAAAAAATAGTTAAGAAGTAATAAAAAGTTAAATTTTTTTGAAGTAGTTTAAAAAAATAATATCAAATAAAAAAATAATATCAAATATTTTAAATATCTTTATTAAATATAATATAATACTATAAATATGAGTAAAATATTTTAACCAACGAACCAAAACACCTCTAGATATCTTTCACGTTAAACATATTTGTACTACAAACTTTTGGTGTGAGTTCTGCTACGGTAACTGTAAACCAGAAATCAAACAGGTCAACACTGTCATTTATGACCAACATTTTGAGGGTTAAGGAAGGATGATATATGAAATTATAATTTATTTTTATACTAAATTATCCATCCAAAACATTTTAAACAACACAATTTTCAAACGAAACGAAACCACACTGCTTGATTTTGAAAAATATTCCAAATATTGCCGAACCAAACTCTTTAAATCTTCATCTTACCATCCAAACTAAGATTAATACTAGAACGCACGGTTAAAAGGAGGAGTGAATGGTGGGGAAAGAATTATTCAATGGCGGGTGAATAAGGAGATGAAGAAAAGTGGTCCAAGAAGACTACGGGTGAGATGGGAGTGCTCAGTAGTCTTAACTCTTTCCCAGGACCCCACCGCCGCACCGGGCCCCACCGTTCCGTGAGAAGCTCTTCAACCTCACACCTCCCTTCCTTGTACATGTGCAAACTGACAGACAAACCCTTCCCACATCCCAATCTCCTTCCTTCTTATACTCTCTCCCCTCCCGCCTTCCTTTCTCCCACAAACCAATCTTCTTCCTATTCTCTCCTCTCCTCCCTCTCCTCCCTCCCATGGTTACCCTCCTCCGCCAACCATCATGCCCTCCCACTCCAACACCCTCCCCTTCTCCCTTCCTAGGTAACAACAATCATCTTCACCATTCACACAACACACTTGTATATATATTTATTTGATTGATAATTATAATCTCATATATTTTTGTAGGTGGATTGGACTACAGAACAAGACCAACTCACAAAATATTTCCAGCGAGAGCGAGAATTACAACGTTGACGACAACCCAATTTCGGCCTCGGTTGAGTGCTACGCCTGCACGCAGGTGGGCGTGCCGGCGTTCCACTCCACGAGCTGCGACCGGGCCAACCAGCCGCAGTGGGAGGCTTGCGCCGGCACATCCTTAGTCCCAATCGCCTCGAGAACCGACCTGAAGAAGGACCTCGCCGCCTTCGCCAAGCTTCAGAAGAAGCCCAAGGGGACGTTCGGGCGCGTGCTGGACCCGCGCAGCAAGCGCATCCAGAAGTGGAACCGCGCTTTCCTCCTCGCTCGCGGCATGGCTTTGGCCGTCGACCCCCTCTTCTTCTACGCCCTTTCGATTGGCCGCGGCGGGACCCCTTGTCTGTACATGGACGGTTTCTTGGCGGCGATCGTAACAGTTCTCCGGACTGGCATCGACGCCGTTCATCTCTGTCACTTGTGGCTTCAGTTCCGGCTTGCTTACGTGTCGAGGGACTCGCTTGTAGTTGGGTGCGGGAAGCTCGTGTGGGACCCGCGTGCGATAGCTTCTCACTACTTGAGGTCGTTCAATCGGTTCTGGTTCGACGCCTTTGTGATACTCCCCGTTCCTCAGGTGAGTTTGATTCGTTCACATGGGAATTATGGTGAGAAATCAGTGTTTGTTTGTTTAACTTTCTTCTTGTTTTCTGTTACTACTGCTAGTTTTTGCGCTTACGTCATGGGAAAATGACGATATTGCCCATTCGGCGCTAAAGTCGATGAAGATATCGCAGTAAATAATTCAGAAAATTAATTTTTACATCATAATTGCATCTTTTGAAGGATAACCGTGTGCAGTAGAAATCATGTGATAATTCATAATTACCATCAACTTTGACATGATAATAGTTGTCTATCTATGGAAAAGGGTATTTGGGTCTTTTACCGTACTATATTGGGCCCTCTAGGGTACAATATTAACGGACAGGAATGGACCAGGGGTACGGCAGCTCTCTTTCTCTCTCCAAAACATTCCCTAGTAAATATTTTGAAATCTACTTCAACTAAACCAAAGTTTACCATGAACTAGAAAACCACTCTTTGAGGTAATTATGTTTCTCTCTTTCTCAGGCTGTGTTTTGGTTGGTACTACCAAAGTTGATCAGAGAAGAGAAGATCAAGGTGATAATGACCTTACTTCTACTGATATTTTTGTTCCAATTCCTCCCAAAAGTCTACCACAGCATCTGCCTAATGAGAAGAATGCAAAAGGTTACGGGATACATATTTGGCACCATTTGGTGGGGTTTTGGCCTCAACCTTATTGCCTATTTCATAGCCTCACATGTAAGCTAGCTCGAACCAATCTACTACTTCATATTACTTAGACTAAAAACTTAAAGTGGTCTTATATTTGACTTTGTTTTCTTTGCAGGTCGCCGGAGGTTGCTGGTATGTTCTTGCAATACAGAGAGTAGCTTCATGCCTTAGACAACATTGTGAGAGAAACCAGTGCAATCTGTCTTTGGCTTGCCGAGAGGAAGTGTGTTACCAGTTTTTGTCACCTTCTGGCATGGTGGGAAACCCTTGTAGTGGTAACTCAACTACGACGAGAAAGCCTCTTTGCTTGGATGTTAATGGAACCTTCAATTATGGGATTTATCAGTGGGCGCTTCCGGTCATTTCCAGCAACTCTGTTGCTGTTAAGATTCTATATCCCATTTTTTGGGGTCTAATGACTCTAAGGTATATATATATATTATATGTCATATGGTGAAAATGTTGGTTTGAACTTGTTAAATTAGTTACCTAACTATGTTTATGTTTCAGCACCTTTGGGAATGATCTTGAACCTACAAGTCACTGGCTAGAAGTGATCTTTAGTATATGTATTGTTCTAAGCGGATTGCTACTCTTTACATTGTTGATTGGAAATATTCAGGTAAAATACAATTTTTTTTGTTTTTACTTTGATGCAACCTTGTTTGGTATACGGAGAATTAATCTGATGTTGCTGTGAAGGTATTTTTGCATGCTGTAATGGCGAAGAAGAGAAAAATGCAGCTGAGAATTCGAGACATGGAATGGTGGATGAAGCGTAGACAGTTGCCATCTCGTCTGAGACAAAGAGTTCGCCATTTTGAACGCCAAAAATGGGCAGCCATGGGAGGAGAAGACGAGATGGAATTGCTTAAAGACTTGCCAGAAGGGCTTCGGAGAGACATCAAGCGTTACCTTTGTCTGGATCTCATTAAAAAGGTAAGCAAATCAGAGGAACCTAAAGAAAATTTACAAGAATCTCATATTAGAATGTATAAAAGAACTCTTATTAATCTTACTTTTAATCTGCTCTGTAGGTACCTCTGTTTCACAACTTGGATGATCTTATTCTTGATAACATCTGCGATCGAGTTAGCCCTCTCGTCTTCACAAAGGATGAAAAGGTACCAAATTATCCAAAACCATTTGTTCACTACTTTGAAATATATATAATATATGTTTAATTATACTATTGTACTTAAAAACAGATAATCAGAGAAGGAGACCCTGTGCCGAGGATGATTTTTATAGTGCGGGGACGGATCAAACGCAACCAAAACCTAAGCAAAGGCGTGGTAGCTACAAGCGTGCTTGAACCGGGAGGCTTTCTAGGCGATGAGCTGCTTTCGTGGTGCCTTCGCCGTCCCTTTCTTGACCGGCTTCCAGCCTCCTCCGCCACATTTAGTTGCTTGGAATCCACAGAAGCATTTTGCCTCAACTCGGAAGATCTCAAGTACATAACCGATCACTTTCGCTACAAATTTGCCAACGAGAGGCTTAAAAGAACAGCGAGATACTATTCTTCCAATTGGCGAACATGGGCAGCTGTAAATATACAATTGGCATGGCGGCGTTACAGGATGAGGACTAGAGGTCCGGTGATTTCTGTCGCTGAAAATGGAAGCAGTGAGCGTAGGCTCTTGCAATATGCTGCCATGTTCATGTCACTCAAACCCCATGATCACCTCGAATGAGGCCAACAAAATTGCTAAACATGACTACTAATGATGCCGCGATCATGTGAGAATTTTGACATGCTAATGGGTATGCAATAATGACGCATCAATAATGGTAGTGTATAGCATTTTTGGGGAATAAAAATCCGCTTATTTTCTCCATCTTTTTTTTTTTTTTTTTTTAGTTGATTGGAGAATATCCAAGCCATTGTTCAATAAAAATTGGTCGACACGTTTTGTTTGTTAGGGAAAATAATGAAAATTGATTCCTTTTTAGTTTCTTTATGTTGTGAAAAATCGAGCACACACATGCGGAATAACAATGACAATTGCAAATAATTAACCAAGCAAAAGAATAAGAACAAACATATTAAAAAAGAGAAGAAGAGACACAAAGTTGGTTCGGCCCAAAATAGCCTAGGTCCAGCCTGGTGGTCCACTATCAATCGAATCCGGATTACAAGTATTCATACAAGATTGCTTTTCTAAGAGATCCTCGAAAACTAAACCCAGTTTTCCCCTCTCTCAAGCATTCTCTTAATACCCTCCTTCTTCTGATAATATATTTTTCCCCATGTCTCTATTTCTACCAAAACCCAAAATTTAAAAGCAAGGCTAAACAATGCCCAAAACTGGAAGTTACAAAACATGATAATTAAAACAATGCTTGTGATAACTCCTAACCAAAACATGATAACCGTTATCACTCTCAGAGTAAACACACAATTAATACTCTGCAACTGTTACACTTCCACTTGTTTTAGCATTCCGAATTTGTCCAACATCTTCATTTAACTATAGAGACATCCTCACAAATCTCCACTTTGACTCATAGTTGAAAAGTAAAGAGAGAAATACCACATAGAAAACACCCACCAATCATTGCATCTAATTGGAAAATGCCGCAACCCTTATCAAGTCCAACCAATGCTTGAACTTAACCATGATCACGGGCTTAGTTTCACCATACCCGCCGGGTTATCATCCGGATGAAACTCCTCCACTGATACAACCCTTTGAAAGTATATTCCTCGAATGACCCAAAACTTGAACCCAACATGTATCACAAGATATATGCATCAAAGTTCCACCTTGTTCCACTCAACACCTAAAACACCAAATAGCCCCATCACCCACCCAACCTCTAAACCAGCCTCCATGGCAGTTATCTCATTGGTTTCCGTTTTAGACAAAGCAACCACAAGTTGTGATGCTTCCCATCTCATTGAGCACCTAAACAAAGTAAAGAAATCACCGTTTAAGGATCCCAAATCCAAAATCCCTATATAATCCTCATGTTTAACATGCTTTTTCATGTCATTTTTCATCCACCTTTGAAGCAACCCACGACTCAAAGTGTCTTCAACCCACTTCACCGCTTCTAAATGCTTCCTTATTGGATCTGACATAG
>WUAT03000008.1:4877313-4890515 GCA_010015005.3 Ulmus americana
CAAAAAGGTCTGGGGTTGATCTAGGTTTAAAACCCTAAAAGATAGAATAAAATCTAAGCTTAAAATTTGAAAAATCAGGGTTGTGTCACGGCCTATACAGTGTCGCGCTGCGGTGCAAAATCGCAATCGAATTTGGCTAAGGAGTCTCCATAAAAGTTGTAGCCCTTTCTCTTATCTTTTTATGGATATAAAGAGCACCTCATTTGGACCTCTGATGAAGACGTTATGGCCAAAATACTAAAGTATGTGCAGAGTCAAATTTTCTCAAATTTTCAGCACTTCGATTTTAACTTATATTGAACTTCTATGCTTCCAAATGTGCTATTCAACTACGGCGTGGCCTGACTATATCTCGTAATCTTCAATCTTCATTATTAACCTTCTTTTAGATTGATCTAAAAGTAATTTGCGACAAAAATAGGTTTTTGAGATTGGAAAGTATTAAATACATAAATTTTT
Source organism: Ulmus americana (assembly GCA_010015005.3). Taxonomy (NCBI): domain Eukaryota; kingdom Viridiplantae; phylum Streptophyta; class Magnoliopsida; order Rosales; family Ulmaceae; genus Ulmus; species Ulmus americana. The sequence continues at coordinate 4,877,773 of WUAT03000008.1, forward strand.
GATTTTATGGTGTGTACCAACCTCTAAATAAAAGAGGACATTCCTACAGTTTGTTGAGTTCTTTAATGTGATTGCCATATCCAATAAATCTGTGAGGTTACCCCGGTGCGTTCGGGTAACAATTGGAATGGATCAACCTTGGAATTTGTTGGGACAAGCCCTCTCAGCAAGTTCATGGTAGCGCACATGGTGCAGACACTGGGGTCCAAACTGTTTTAAAAGAGCTTTTTCATGAAATCATGATTTTACAAAAGCTTATATTGTTTTAACAAACATACCAAGTTTTGAGTCTGCATCAATAGTTATTCATTGTTTGCATTAGACTTAATTGGATGCCATGACTCTGTGTATTATGCCGTGATTGATAATATTATAGATGTCTATGTGTTTAGTACGTTCTATCTAAACTAAATATATTGTTGTGAGTCTATACACAGTGTTTTAACACGCTAAGTAGACTGCATAGTTTTTGTGAAATAACATGTTTGTACTTACTGAGCCTCAGCTCACGACTTACATTCGTGTTGTAGGTATCACTGGTGAACTTTCAGACTTGCTAGGCTAGAGACGTTTAAAGGGTCAGTATGGGTAATATCTGCTACGTTCTTATGATTTTCGCTATGTATTTAAAAGTTAAAGAGTATTAATTGTTATTGGTATGTAATATTATAAGTCTGGCTCAATCAGCAACTTTATGCTTTCAGTATTATTCATTTTGTATGTTTTAAAAGAAATTTTTTTTAAGTGATGAACAAAATTTACCAGATCACAAAGAAACAGTTTAAACCTTTCTTTAACCCAAATGCTTTTCAGACCAATAGATTTATAAACCGGTTTTCAAATTCCCAAGTTTTTAGTACAACAACATTTTAAAATAAGTACAAAGTGTTTTAAATAAATAAATAAATAATTTACTCTGATTTTCACAGTGTTTTATTGAAAAAGTCCTAGTAATTTTCAGGTCGTCACATGTCATTTATTCTCAAATTTTAGCATGATAAACTAGATATCTTGACCTTGCCAACAAGCTATTTTAAGCTAAAATACGAGTTCATTAGGCTATTCAAATCACACATGCAAATCGGTGTCCACGAACTGACTTTAACTCAAACAAGCATTCTAAGTTCTAGCAAACATTCTCAATTTTTGCATGCATGAACAAAGGTTTGAATTCCAACATAACAATCATAATTTCCAGTATAATTCCAGCAGTAATTCCACAAATTCTCAACTAGATCTTTGTATAAACTTGGGTGGTTTTGGCTCCTCAAAGCCGAAAACCTAGCTAAAAACACACCTAGAAGTACAAGGTTGGAAAGACATTAAAATATATCCAAAACTTCATAAATCCACAAGAATTACATAGGGATAGCTTATACCTTGCTTGAGCTTCGAAATGAGCTCAAGACCTTGAATATTTGAAGCTAAAATAGCAAGAATAGCAAGTGGTCCTTATTGTTTGCTCATGTCGGCCACACACAAAAATGAGAGGGAAAGAGAGTATTTTAGTTCACCAAGGGGCTTCTCAGCCCATTTTTCCTCTATTTATAGAAGTCCATAAACATGATTAACTCTTAATCTCATTTCCTATTGGTCATTAACACCTTAGTGGGAAACAAAACCCCCTGTCATACACAACATACATTGGCCAGATGGGGTGGTGTCCTCACCACAAGGTGACACCTAGAATCCACTTAAAACCCCACTAAAACCTCCCAATTCAGCCATGCAAGGTCTATCATGGCCTTAGCAAGTTCTCTTAGTTGGGTACATGAGGTTTCAAGAGGTTTGGTGACTGGATGGAAGTGAAGAAATGAGGTTTGGGCTCGATGTTGGTATAGCCGGACAGTTTATTCGGGTGGCCACCTTGAGGCTAATTTCGGGTGGATTAGCTCGGACATTTGGCTTGCCAATTGACCATCGAATGGATTTAAACATATACTTTACCAAATTGGTAGGTGGAAAGGCCAAGAGTGTCATTTTGGTTAAGTTTGTTCGGAGCCAAGTTGGCTATTTGGGTGCCTGCCTAGCAGCCTGTCTAGATATTTTACTCACTGCTCGTAATTCAAAATTCGGTATCCTTGACATACATGACTTTCGTCGTAGGATAGGGATACGAAGTTAAATTTCAGCATTATGAGTTATGGATAAAATATTCTACGACTCATATCGATTTAAACCGTAAAACATTAACAGTTGTGTTTAGATATTTTACGGTTTTACACAAACTAATAGATCCAGTAGCGTGCGAAAAATCTGCAAATGTTAAAAGTGACTTAAATGGTGCAATGTCAAAAAGTGATGATCATGTTAAATATTTTTGAACCAATTAGTGGCATAGGCTCAGGGACGGAGCCACATTGAGTCTAGTGGGGGCTCAAGCCCCCCCTTAACTATGGTTTTCTTTTAAAATTTTACATATATTTATAAATTTTTTTCACATAAATCCTTGAAAAATTAAGAATTAATCCTCACATTTTTTTTTTCTATTTTAAGCCTCCACTAATCAAGATTCATGGCTCTGTCACTGCATGGGCTATTATTGTCCCGCGAACAACTTCAGGATCAAAGTTAAATCCAATTTCTAAAAAATTAAATCGAATATATAATATAATTTCTAAATTAACTTAAACACCCATTATACCCTCTTTAAATAAAAATATATATTTATTTTTAAGGAAAGAACATGGTAATGGAGTCTGTTTATAATTCTTTTTGGCTTTTGTAATATACTTACTAATAGTTTTATTTTATTTTATTTAAATAATACTAATAGTTTTTATTTACGGATAATTATATTTTATTAACCTGTATCATAAATCGCTTTTTTAAAAGGATAAAATTATCTTTTTGTGAGGGATTATGATTATTTTCTCACAATTTTTTTTGTATGAAACCAAAATAACTAAATCCCACAAAAAATAAAAAATAAATTTTTAGGAGTTTCACCGATAATTTTTTCTTCTTTTAAAAAACCGATAAATTTCCCAAAAATATGTCTCTAAAATAAAAAACCGATAAATTTCCCAAAAAACCGATTAATTCTAGAATGTCTCTCAAAAATATGTCTCTTTCATAGTTCCATCTAGTTTAGAATTCTACCGTAAGTTTACCTCTCTCTCAAGCCTCAACGACTTCATCTCTCTGAGCAAATCGTATAACTTCACACGGTACAATACAGATTCCCAATACCCATCTGTTTGTTTGGTGAGAAAATCGTATCGAAAATCTCTGATTCGTCCTTCCAAAGAGAAAAGCTTTCGTCTTTTTGAATGGCGACCACCAAGCCCCAAAGGTCACCGGAAGTGGTGGAGGACATCATCCTCAAGAAAATTTTCCTTGTATCGCTCACCGATTCTCCGGATTCCGATTCCAGAATCGTCTACTTGGAGATGACGGCAGCCGAGATTCTCAGCGAGGGCAAGGAATTGAGGCTTTCCCGGGATTTGATGGAAAGGGTTCTGATTGATCGGCTTTCCGGCGATTTCCCCTCCGCCGAACGCCCTTTTCAGTACCTAATCGGGTGCTTCCGGCGAGCTGACGACGAGGGTAGGAAAATTGCTTCGATGAAGGACAAAAATCTAAGGTCCGAGATGGAGTCAGTTGTGAAACAAGCGAAGAAGCTATCCGTTTCCTATTGTAGAATCCATTTAGGTAATCCAGAGCTTTTTTCGAGTGGGAATTCGAATTTGATTCCTACTAAGCCGAATGGTTCGCCGCTTCTGCCATTGATCTTCTCGGAGGTTGGGAGCGCTGTGGACATTTTTGGAGGGACAAGTAGCGGTGGTGGAATCCAATGCCCACCAGGATTTTTGGATGAATTTTTCAAGGAATCGGATTTTGATAGCTTGGAGCCAATTCTGAAGGGTTTGTATGAAGATCTTAGGCTTGGTGTGCTTAAAGTTTCGGCTCTAGGAAATTTTCAGCAGCCTTTGAGGGCTCTGCTATATTTAGTTGGTTTTCCATTTGGTGCTAAGTCTCTGGTTAATCATCCATGGTGGATTCCCAAAGGTGTGTATTTGACCGGGCGTGCCATTGAAGTGACCAGCATTTTGGGTCCTTTCTTCCATGTTAGTGCTCTGCCGGATCATACTATTTACAAAAGCCAGCCTGATGTGGGGTGAGTGGGATTTTTACATTATGCTTGTGTTTTCCTTGCATGGTTGATATGTTGTTTGCTTTGTTCGAATTTCTAGACAAACCCCAAAAAACAAAAATCATTGTTTCCTTGGTCCTAGAGTTCTCTAGGCTGGTTCTTATTGTTTTTCAACAAAATAAGAATCCTAGCACAATGTTGTTATGTTCAAAACTTTTGAAATCTATTACTGCATTGAGATGAACTTATTTATTGAAGGAGTATGAGCGAATATAGCTCGTTCCTCCACTCTCTCTTAGTCTCAAGTTGGGACCAAAGAGAAGGCTATGGCTACTGCATGTGATAAGGAGTCCTTTAAATGATTTGGATCATAATTAATGCACTATGATTTTCTTGTTTTAAGTCATACATGCGTGTTTATAACCTTATTGAAGTTATTGAAGGCTTCCTAAATGCATGAAATACAAGTTTGTTTTGATAACTGGATAATGTAGTTTAGAGACTTATTTTTATTTTCATCTTCTCTCCTGTGAACTCCAGCCAGCAGTGTTTTTCTGAAGCTTCAACCCGTCGACCTCCTGATCTGTTATCTTCATTTACCACAATAAAAACACTCATGAATAACTTATATGATGGCCTATATGAGGTTCTTCGTGCACTCCTTAAAAATCATGATGCACGGGAGAAAGTTCTCGAGTTTTTTGCAGAGGTTATTAATAAAAATTCATCAAGAGCTCACATACAGGTACTTTTCCATACTTGCAACCTCTGTTTGAGTTCTTAAAATTTATAACAGTAAACAAGTGCATTATCTGCCTATCCTAGACAACTTAATGAAATGCTTATTGTAAATCTACCTGCCTATTGACTGCCAGTCCTCTTAAATTTTGTTTGTTTTTCAAAATACTTTTTTTAGCAATAGCTGATATCAGTTTTCGACTGATATTTCTTCTGTCTTTTTTTCTTTATCCTTTTCTTTTTGGTGAAATTTTTATATGTTAGGACCTCCACTTTAACATCTTGCCAAACTTAATGTGTCACACAGGTGGATCCTATGTCTTGTGCAAGTTCTGGCATGTTTGTGAATCTCAGTGCTGTAATGCTTCGGCTTTGTGAGCCATTTTTAGATGCCAATTTGACAAAAAGAGATAAAATTGATACCAAATATGTATTTTACAGTGACCGTTTAGATTTAAGGTGAGCACCTTCTTTGGTCAGCGTACATTTCATTTCTCGGTTTTATTGCTTTTTGGAGATGTAATAATTTGGTTATGAACCTTTGTTTATGTGCTAGTGGGTTGACTGCTCTACATGCATCATCGGAAGAAGTTGCTGAATGGGTAAATAAAAGTAGACAGGGGCAAAGTGATGGTGAAAATCGCTTGCTGCAATCCAAAGAAGCTACCGGTTCAGGCAGTAATGCTTTTGGGCTCTCTACTACAAATTCAACAGCAAGTGGTGAAAAAACTAAATATTCATTTATATGTGAATGCTTCTTCATGACTGCAAGAGTGCTAAATCTGGGCTTGTTAAAAGCATTTTCGGACTTTAAACATTTAGTTCAGGTAACTAGGCATGTTTTATGTATGGACAGAGATACAATGCCATATTAATTATAAAGTGTTATTCCTTGTTGACTTTCTAAGCATCCAGTTTATATATTTCCATACACTTTTTTTTTTCTGTAATAGTTCTTACGTGTATGATTGAATGACCGAAAACTTTTTTTTTTTCCTTTAAAATCTGTCTAGGATATCTCAAGGAGTGAAGAGACTCTCGCCACCCTCAAAGCCATGCAAGGGCAGACACCTTCTCCACAACTGCAGTTGGAAATAACTCGTCTTGAAAAAGAAATGGAGTTGTATTCACAAGAAAAGCTCTGTTACGAAGCTCAGATATTGAGGGTATGCAAGAACACTCCTCTGCTCTGACTATTATGTGGTTTTTGTGTATAGCCAAAACTTTGAAGTCGTTTTCATCCCTTGAATTTTAATGCTTTGTAAGCTTTTTGTTTAGCTGGCAAGAACCTTGGTAGTCTTCATTTCATTTGGTAACTTTTTTCCCTATATTTATTCTTATTCAGGATGGGACTCTCATACAACAAGGCTTGACTTTCTACCGGTTAATGGTGGTATGGCTGGTAGGCATGGTTGGTGGATTTAAAATGCCTCTACCATCAACTTGCCCCATGGAATTTGCATCTATGCCTGAGCACTTTCTGGAAGATGCCATGGAATTGCTTATATTTGCTTCCCGGATTCCAAAAGCCTTGGATGGGGTCGTGCTGGTAGGCCTTTTGTCAATAATCCTGAATTTACACTGTTGTAATTATTTAGAATATGTAAAAGTAATATATGTATGTTTCCACTCTTTCTTGGCAGGATGAGTTTATGAACTTCATCATCATGTTTATGGCCAGTCCAGACTATATCAGAAATCCTTATCTAAGAGCAAAGATGGTTGAAGTCCTTAACTGCTGGATGCCCCATGGAAGGTGAATTGTTATCTCTTATATAAAGCAGTTATGAGAATATGTATCCTAAAGAATTTTCAAGCTGGAAGTTGGGTATTTACAACAACTTATTTATTGCAATTTGCATCTGCAGTGGGCCATCTCCTATTGCTGCTGGTCTATTTGAAGGTCACCAACTGTCTCTTCAATATCTTGTGAGGAATCTGTTGAAGCTTTATGTGGACATCGAGTTCACTGGTTCACACACTCAGGTAAGTGAGTAATATTACATAATAGTTTATCAAGGATGACTATTGAAATTTGCTGCATTTGCTCAGGTGTGATGGGCATAAATGCAGGCAACATTGCTAGTCATCCTTATTTCATCTGTTTTACGTTCTGATTTTATTGTTCCATTTCTCTTTGAAGGAGCTCAATTTCAATTGGTTTTTGTTCATTTTCCATTGCTGTAGAGCAGGATGAAGTTTCAATTTTTTCCTTGTTTACTTAGTTTGTTTTATATCCTGTGCAGTTCTATGATAAGTTCAACATCCGCCATAATATTGCCGAACTTCTTGAATACTTGTGGCAAGTCCCCAGTCATCGTAATGCTTGGAGACGGGTATCGTCATCTCCCCTGCACATTATTAGAAATATTTGCTCCAGGACTTAAGAATTATACAATTTTTAACTCTGCTTCCATCCCCCCCTTTCTTCCCTCTATTTATGTGTAAATCTTTTTGCTATTTCAGATTGCTAAGGAAGAGGAGAAGGGTGTCTATTTGAATTTCTTAAACTTCCTGATCAACGACAGCATCTACCTTCTTGATGAAAGTCTTAACAAGATTCTTGAACTCAAGGAGTTGGAAGCTGAGATGGCAAACACTGCTGAGTGGGAGCAAAGACCTGCCCAAGAGAGGCAGGAAAGAACCCGACAATTCCATTCTCAAGAAAATGTCAGTATGCTAACCTTAGTTTTCTCTCCATAGTTTTAAGGAAGCTTATTAAATTGATGTATTGGGTGTTTGCAGATTATCCGTATTGACATGAAGTTGGCAAATGAAGATGTGAGTATGCTGGCATTTACTACTGAAGAGATTACAGCTCCTTTCCTTCTTCCTGAGATGGTAATAACTTTTCCTTTATCCAGCATGTTTTATAATTTACGTGATTACTGTCGGCTAAAATTTTATTGCAGTTTTCATGGTGTTTATAATGTTTCAATTTATTTTTCAGGTTGACAGAGTAGCTAGCATGCTCAATTACTTTTTGTTGCAGCTTGTGGGTCCTCAAAGAAAATCCCTTAGTTTGAAAGACCCAGAAAAATATGAATTTCGTCCAAAGCAGTTGCTTAAGCAGGTTGGCATCAGTAGTTTAACTGTTACTATGCTCCTTTTTCTTCAAGTTTTGGTTAATTGCTTTAAGACCCTCAATTTGCACGTCTTAAGATTTTTGGTATTTTATTTACAGATTGTCCACATATATGTTCATTTGGCAAGGGGCGATAAAGAAAATATCTTCCCTGCTGGCATCTCAAAGGACGGTCGATCATACAATGAACTGGTAATTAATGAGATCAATTTTGGGGTTTTTGCTTTCTTCTTATTTCCTTGGCTGGAAACAATTTAATCATTGGAGCTTTTTTCAGTTGTTTAGTGCTGCAGCAGATGTCTTACGAAGAATCGGTGAAGATGGTAGGGTTATACGGGAGTTTGTTGAGCTAGGTGCCAAGGCCAAAGTTGCAGCTTCTGAGGCTATGGACGCTGAAGCTGCTCTTGGAGAGATTCCGGATGAATTCCTTGACCCAATTCAAGTACCCTTTTTTTCACTCTCTTTGTCAACTCTCAGATGATTTTCATACTATCATGCTCATTATGTTTGTTCAACTGCAGTACACTTTAATGAAGGATCCAGTGATCTTACCTTCTTCCAGAATCACAGTAGACAGACCGGTCATTCAGAGACATCTTCTTAGTGATAGCGTATGCTGCACCTGTTCTCTAGTATTGGGCTTATTTTCATAAAAGACGAGAATTACATTATCTTGTGCTAATGTTTTTGTTATGATTTGCAGTCTGATCCTTTCAACCGTTCGCATCTCACATCCGATATGTTGATACCGGATACCGAGTTGAAAGCAAGAATTGAGGAGTTTGTCAAGTCCCAAGAACGGAAGAAGCGTGCGGAAAGCCATAGCATTCAAAGTAACAAGGCAACTATACAACCCACAAATGATGAAATGCTAATCGATTAGTCGACTAGGATATTGCAACAGAGTTTTTAGTTTTGGGACAGTGAGTTCGATTCGTACGTTTAGACTCAATTGTGTCGGGATTGTACATTTTTTAATGCCAATTTCTCATGTTTATTCCTTGAAAATTTGTTCTTGTTTTGAAACATGTAAAGTTTGTGTAATTTTTTTGTAAACGAGCACAATATTAGATGCAAGTATTTTAGTCTATCTGGTCATGGTGATTACTGCTTGGAGACTTTGAATAAATTAGCAAAATCAAAACTTCATGAATGGTCTATAAATTACACAAGAATCTCATTTTCTCCTCTTTTGGTTCTAATTGATTTTGGGACCAATCTTTCTCCCATAGATAGAAGCAGTGATTCTCGAACATTCCATTGTGAAGATTGGTACAGGAAATATTTGCTCAAAGCTTTGGTGTGAGCAAAGCTGCCTTCCGCTTCGCATACTCACGAGCAATGCTGATTGAACTCTTGCTATGACGGAGAGAGAATTCCGCAAGTAGAATTTGACTTTCTTCCAATGTCAGATCACCGTGGCAGCCCTGCAGATTTGTGCAACATTTATCCAAATCAATAGTGAGGAAAACAAACTCTCAAACTTGACCACAGAGCTTATTAGTCCCTAACAAAAACAAACTTATTAACCTTGATCAGACTGTTAGTTTTGTTTAGCTACTTATTTAGTCTCCTAAATTATTACTTTCCTAATAGAAATCGTCTTATTTTCCCCTTGAAGCTAATTAAGTGAAGACAATTGAAAATCACTACAGAAAAACAGGTCACCAATCCTTTCGCCCAAAAGAGAAAAAAGTTTAATAGAACTCGAGTGATTGTATTTCATTACCAGGCGAGAAGTTCTGTCACAAACGGCTTGGTGCATTAGGATGCCTGCAGCAACTGAAACATTGAAAGAGTCGACCATCCCTTTCATCGGAATACTGCAATGCAAATCCGACAACTCCAGGGCCTCCTCACTTATCCCCCTACATGCAAAAATGATACTACCGATATAAGAGCAACAACAACCAACCGGTTTCCTAATTTTGGCTTAGAGGGTACCCTATACATAAATTCAACAATTGATAATTGATGGTTGATCATAATAAGAATAAGGAAACTTACTTGTTTTCGTTACCTACAACTATTGCAGTTGGGCATGACCAATCCATATCGTAAACGGACACCTACAAGCAGCAGTCATTCAAGCATAAGATTTTTCAATTAACTAAGACAGAAGTTCTTTTGTTTTGAAAGAAATTATGTTTTATAGACATTTGGATTCGAGGATCGGAAAGATTGATCCTTACCGCATCCATTCCCACATGGGTAGTGGCAATTCGATAACCAAGCGATTTGAGAGCTTTAAAACAATCTTGGATGGAGTCCCAAAGTTCGATATCCAACCATTTCTCTGCACCCATGCTAACATGACGGTTCTCTTTGTACCTGCAACAAGAATTATGGTGAGATCGTAAGTAATACATACGGAAAGAGATCAACTCAATACATCATGGCAACATTATGAAAGTAAAATTTTTGAAAATTTTCCATTCAAAATGGGGTTGCACTTTATGATCTCATTTCTTAAAGTCATCTAAATAAAGATGTGTTACCCAGAAATACCCATATGCAAAGGAAAAACCTTTTAATACAAAATTCATATGAAACACGAATATAATGATCATACTCATGAGTCAAATAACCTCACTGCAGAAAAATCCTTAAAAAATCACAAATTTGAATAAAAAAGATAATTGAAAACCGAAGCAAACTCTTGTTCACCTCAAACGTCGCTGCACCTTTTGGAGCTATCGCAGGAAACGACATGAACGGACTGAAACCCGAGAGCATCCGCAGACCGAAACGTAGCCGAAACGTTCCCAAAATCACTAAGCCCTTCGACCACCAAACACACCGAGTAGCTCCGATTCCTCACCACATTCCTAAACCTCTCCTTCCTCAAATCCATTATATGCGGGTCCAGTGCTTCCAATACCTCACCGCTGCTCAAATATTGGTTCCCGCACCTGAACCGATCGAGGTACGGGAACCATTTATCAGGTCGTCGCAATTCAAATCCCTCCCCATCTAGCCCGATTGGCCTCCGTTCCATCTTCATCAGCCTCGCGACATCGTCTTTGTGAGTGAGCAAGTGCTCAACCGTGTCCTGCACCTGTACCTCCGGTTGTTCCAGACTAGGGTTTGTATCATCACCTGTACTCAAAATGGAGAGGGGGGCGGCAAGGGTGTCGACGGCAGCTGGGATAAAGAAGTGAAGAAGAAGAATGGGAGAGGTGAATTTAGGGTTGGTAGCATTGGGCTTTACGGGCCAGGCCAAAATCGGGCCACCCAAATTTTTTTTTTTTTCCAGCAGCCCAATACCGCCCACTACCATTTGTGTTATACATTGTTTTTTAATTAATTAATATATATGGCCTTTATTTCGGTTGCCAAATAGTATATTCCATTTTTTTAAATTAAAAATAATATAATACTAATAAAATAACAATAATAATAAAATAAATCCAGTTAAAAAAAACATTAGGTATACTTTTTCCATATTTATTTAATCCAAACTTAAGTTGATAATTATTTATTAAAAATTATCATTTAGTTAAAACAAAATTAGAAAAAAAACGAAATGTAAGCTATTTGGTATATATATAAGCTATTTGGTAATAAAACAAAATTTTAATAAGATTCTTAGAAATTAAAGAAAATAAAATTTATATATAAAACAAAATAACACAAATAAGTAATCTATTTAGCATGTAAATGGAAAAATAACAATGATATTATTGGAGAATTAATAATACTAAAAATATAGATATATTTATTTAATAGCAAAAAAACAATAATAAATGTTAGTAGAAAACCCAAAACCTAAAATGTGTTTAACAAAAAAACGAAATGTAAGAATAGATGATATTACCAAGCAAATGATGCCTCAATTTGCTTAGAAGATGAAGGAGATGGAGGCGTGAAGATAAATGAGAGCTTCAGGGGTTGAATCTTTGGTGTGTGCGGCGCAAATGATGGATGAGTTAGGGTTGGGGGTATAAGTGTTGTGAAGGATGTGAGCTGGGCCGTGCAATGCCGATGGGCTTGCTGCTTAGGCCTGAACATTCAATTTAATAAATACAAAAAAGTTATAACAACAAAGCAACATAACATCACATCCCAGTGGTAATCCCTTGTCATTCTGCCTTATAGGTCACGGGTTCGAAACCTGGTTGTGACCAATTTTTTTGTTTTTTCAATTGTGTGCTTGCCTTTCTTGTGCTGGGCCGGCCTTGCACAACAGACCTAGCTTGGCTTATTCCTCACAAATTGGCCCACACTTAACCTCCAAAAAAAAATAAAAATCAATTTTTTTTTTAAGTATTCCACATCATATGCCAATAAAAAAAAATTGTAGTATTGATATTAGATGAATTTTAAATTATTAATTATTAATTGTTAATTGTAAATGTAATTTATTTAAGTTAATTGCAAATAATGATTTAAATTTTAATTGAGTATTAGTAGTAGTACTTGGTAATTATTTATTTATTTTTAAAGTTACTAAGTAGTAATTTATACTTAAATGATACGACGATACTAATAAATAAAAAATAAAGAATGTCAAATGTATAAAATATATATATATACTTGCGGTTTTGCATTATAATCACAAACAATAAAAGAAAATGCTACTTAATGTGACTTTAAAATTAAAACTATAATTAAAATGGAAAAAAAAAATGATGTTATAAATTGAAACAAAAAAATTGAAATAGAAAATTAAATTAAATTTGCAATAATGAATTAAATTTTAATTGAGTAGTAGTAGTAGTACTTGGTAATTATTTATTTATTTTTAAAGTTACTAATTAGTAATTTATACTTAAATGATACAACGATACTAATAAATAAAAAAAATAAAGAATGTCAAATGTA
>WUAT03000008.1:4894665-4906412 GCA_010015005.3 Ulmus americana
CGGTGAAGACGTTTGTACTGTGTTCAAAGATCAAAGATCAACGTCTGATAAAGAGTTTTGAAAGGGAAGAGGCGAAGGGTAGGAGGAGCACCCATCGGCCATCGCCGTCGCCGTCGCCTGCTTCCATTGTCCTTCATCTCCGGCAACCACAGATTGCTATTATTTGCTGCTGGTGAGGTTTCCTTCGCTTCAATAGAAATTGTTTATTCTCTTTTTAGATCGGTACAAATCTAGCTTATAGAACTCTCTAGATTTCGTTTTTCTTATTCTTTGATTTTATTTTCTTATTCTCTTTTGCGGTCGAATCTCATCTATTTTCCGGCTTCCACCCCTGTTGATATTCTTAAATTTGCGGGGTAATTTGATTGCTGAGGGAAATTGACTTGTGTTTCGAATTAAACTTCGAAACTTTTTTGTTTTTGCTAGAAGATTGAACTAGGAATCTTAATTTTTGCTAGGGGATTGGACTTGGTAGCTTTGATTGATGAAAAGATAGAAACTTTGATTTGAACATTCTAGTGAGCTTGTGTGAGCAACTTAGCAAGCAAGAATAATCATTTTCTTTTGGTTGATCAAGTAAAATTAATATCCTTTTCCCTAAAATTAACCAGTTGATATAGAAAAAGGGGTCTTGCTTGTATTATTCTTAGCAAATATAGTTGCATATGATGTTGTAATGTATGATTTTGCACATATAAAAGAATGTTGGGAATTGTTTGATTTTTAATGTGGATCAGTTGCTTGGAGCTTAAGGCTTACATTGTGTTTAACGCGCCAGGACATGGCATCTAGGCGTAATGTTCAATACAGCCCTCTTCCTACGGATGAGGGTTATGGAAATGGAAGGCAACATGATCCTCGGTTTGATTACGCACCGAAATCCTTTGATAAAATCCCATGGAAATCCATTGCTCTGGCTCTTTTCCTGTTGTTTCTTGGATCAGTTCTTCTCTTCCTTTCGTACTTCATTTTAACTGATCACATGGGTGGAGAGCGGTCTCAAGCTTATGGCCTTTTTGCTTTGGGGATTCTCACCTTCCTACCAGGTATGAGAGATTATTCCTTTTCTCTGTTAATCTCTACCGATTTTAAATATAACTGTTTTAGTAGTCCTGTTCGTAGATATGGTCTATGTATGACCACAACTTGTAAGCCAAAATGTAGCAAATTAGAGAAAACAGGCAATCGTTTAGGTTTCACATGTGGAAAATTTGCATGGAATACAAATGGTATCACTTCTTTTTGTCAGAATTTGATAGTATTTGATGAACAAAGTAGTCACAAAGTGTTTGAAAATTGAGCATTCTTATTGCTGGTCTCACCTTGTACATTTCAATTTTCCATTCAACCTGTTTAACATAGTGGAATTTAACATATTGTTTAGAACTGCTATGAGTATTTCTACTAGATGATTGCAGCGTGAACATGTTTGCGTGTAAAAATGCATCAAAAATCATGATCTGCTATTTCAATACCATTCATATCTACTTTGCTTTTCCAGAAAGCAGCCTGTAAATGACAACCTTATAGGTCTATTGTCTCTTGTTTCAAGTTTGAAGTTATGTATTTTCACTTTCTACTATATTTCTGTTTAACCAAGATATAATTTTTCCGGCATCGAATTATTGAAAGCCTTAATATGTCTCTCTGGAGCTTGATTGAATGGCAACTTGCTTAATGTTCTTGGCTGCAGGTTTTTATGAGACGCGGATTGCATATTACTCCTGGAGAGGTGCCAAAGGATATCGTTTTGCTTCCATCCCAGATTACTAGGATTTGCTCCTTTATAATCTTCCTCTGTGGTGACACTGCTTACAGTTTATTTTGCTTGATTAGATACTGCAACTTTTTTGTTTGTTTGTTTTTGAATGGGATTAGATACTGCAACTTTGTAGATCTATGAATATGAGATGTTGTACGTGTGTATCTAGTGGACCTAAATTCACGTTCAAAATTCTTCCTAGTGAGGTCCTGTGTCAATTATTTCCATTCCTCTCGTCAGACCATCTGTAGTACTTATAAATGTAGCACTCATAGCTACACCTGTTTCCCAATAGTTGCTGTACTTCACAATTCACATTAATTTGTCGACTTTGTAGACTAGTAATGTCTAAAGCGTTTGTTGTTCTTAACTCGATGAACACTTTTTCAAATTTTTTTGGGATGTTTTTACTAATTTGTGCTATATTGAAGTGATTAGTAGGTTTTATAACCTTCTTATATGTTGACGCAAATACTAATTTTAATTTATTTAATTTTTTTCCAAATGTATAATAAAAGTAACATATTCAACATAGTTATTATATTTTCTTTCTTTAGATTAATATAATAACATTAATAATAGGATACTAATGTAAATTTATATTATACTAAAAAATTATTTATATATTTTTTTTGCAAAAAAATAATTATATCATTATTTTTTATTCAACATTTTGACTTCTTATTGAACAATTTTTAAAATTTCTCATATGCTATTTATATTTGAGAAATCAGTCATGATATCATCAATGATTGCCTTAATTGAGTTTACATATAATTAGAAAAATATTTTACTCTTTTAAAAAAAAAAAGTATTATTTTTTCAATTAATCTGAAACCATAATTTTTTTTTAATGGATTTGAAGCCGTAATTAGTGGGTGTCAATTTTAGAATAGAATCTGGCTGTGCATATATTTTAATTCCACACGTGGATTATATGTTATCTCAGGATTTCTTAATCCGGCAACCTCCTCCCTTAGATAAAAGAATATCAATCTTAGGTTAAAAAAAAAAGAATATCAAATTTCAATAAAAATAATAAATTATTTCTAAAAAAAAATTAAAAATAAAAAATAAAAATATTTATTTAAAATTACAGAAAAAAAAAATAGTTTCTTCAAATAAAAAAATAAAAAAAAACAGAAAGCAACCAAATGTGAAGACGTTGTGCTCGAAGATCAAAATCAACGTCTGATAGAGTCTCGAAAGGGAAGAGGAGAGAGAGGGATAGGAGAAGCACCCATCGCCTTCGCCTGCTTCCGTTCCGTTGCCCTCCGTCTCCGGCAACTACAGATCGGCGTAGTTTGCTGCTGGTGAGCTTTCCTTCGATTCAACCACAACTTCTTTTTTCTCTTTTCAGATCGGTACAAATCTATGTTGTTATCTCGTCAAAATCGATTATAGAACTCTCAAGATTTCGTTTTTCTTATTCTTTGATTATTCTCTCTTGTGGTCGAATCTCGTATATTTTACGGCTTTAGATTAACACTACTCCGCTTTTTATATATTTGCATGTGTTTCTTAGGGCTTTGTTTGTGAATATTTGGGTTACAGTTTTTATTTTCTCAATTTCATTGGTTGGTTGGATGCATTTTTAACCAAATGTTGTGAGCACTGAAAAAAAATGAAATCTTGTTGCCTTGGCTCTTTTTTCGAGAGACCCTGTTGATATTCTTGAATTTGCAGGGTTTGATTGAGGGAAATTGACTTGAGCTTCGGATTAGACTTGGAAGATTTGTTTTTGTGTTAGGAGATTGAACTTGGGATCTTTATTTTGCTAGGAGATTGAACTTGGTGTTTTTTTTGGATGAAAAGATTTTAACCTTTATTTGAAAACCCTAGTGAGCTTGTGTTAGCAACCTTAAAAGCAAGAATAATCATTTTATTTTGGTTGATCAAGTAAAAATAATATCTTTTTAGCTTTTTTATTTTTTATTGTTTACCAAGTAAATTAGCTGGACACTACAGTTTAGGTATCATATTTTACGGTACTTGCTATTAGGACACCACCTCTTGCACCACTTTCAATGTTTTAAATTGTAAAATTAACCACTCGTGTTTCCGTTTTAAAAACTGTTAGTTCCTTTTAAAATTCACGTGGTTAAAATCAACTACATCATATGCTGCATCAAGCGGTATAGAAAAAGGGGTCTTGCTCGTGTTATTCTTAGCAAAATATAGGTAGATTGAATATGGTAGGTGCCAGCTGGTTGAGTTCGTAAGGAAACTTGGGGTCGATAAAAGTTCTTGGGCCGAATCACACCTTTGCTAGGGTAGGGAGGTTTATGGGTTGGCAGACGGGTATCCCCTGTTGTTTAGCTCAATAGTCAAACAACTGATTGATAGTGGATAATGGGAAGTTAATCTCAATTGTAAACATTTTTAAAATTTACTCAATTTTTGAAGTAAAATCAATATCCCCTGCCCTTCCCGCACCGGCCCCTTTCAACTTTACAACTGATCTTATTTGAACTTGTCTAGACACAAGCTTTCAATACGAGTCAAGTTTGGAATTTTATCTGACACTTAACCAGGCAGTGCATTAGATATCCAATCTAATTTAGGTGTGCCCTTTTTATCCAATTGGCCGAAACTTGTGTTTGAATTTTCCTGTATAATTATTATTTTGTTTTTAACCATTGTTTTAGTAGCTTGAACCATGAAACCTTTTCTTTTCTGGGTTATTATCCTCTGTGGGATGTAATCATGTGAAACTGGTGGTAACTTCTGAAATGAACCCGGTCTTTAAATTTATTTATTTTATTTCTTCTACAAATATCTGAATGCAGTAATTGCATGATCTATGTATTCTTTTTTGTGCCTTTAGGTTAGGAAAATGGATGGATCAACTGGCCGAGGAGGTGGCAATGTGGATATGTTTTTACCAAATTACAAGCTTGGGAAAACACTGGGTATTGGTTCCTTTGGCAAGGTCAAAATTGCAGAGCATGCCTTGACTGGGCATAAAGTTGCAATTAAGATCCTTAACCGGCGCAAGATAAAAAACATGGAAATGGAAGAAAAAGGTTTGTCTTGTTTTCTCATATGATGGCCCAGTCTATATGATACATCTGTGGTGGGATACTATTTCACCCCCAACCAATCGGTCTATGTGTTCTTTGATGTTTATCAATTTGTATGATGCAACTCCTAATAGATATTATCATTGACGCTTCTTGTAGTTATCTTCTCAGATAAGATCAATTCATTAGATTAAGGGTGTCTGTAAACAATAAATGGTAAAACGTTAAAAAAGGGTCATAAAGAATTTCTTTTTTCGAGAAAGGTCTATACGGAACATTAAACGGTAAAACTTTATCTTATAATAGGACCATAAATAATTTCTTTTTTTTGAAAAATTCCGGATTTTAAGCATTTTCTGTTTGTTTCCCATGATTCATTGTCGGTCGAAATTTCCTTTTATTTGGTTGATACCAAGTTGCTCATTTGTTTCCTCCTCATTTTAACCCTAAATTGGTGCAGTGAGAAGGGAAATCAAAATTTTAAGATTGTTTATGCATCCTCACATTATACGACTGTACGAGGTTATAGAAACACCTACAGACATTTTCGTGGTGATGGAGTATGTCAAATCTGGAGAGCTGTTTGATTATATTGTAGAGAAAGGTAGGTTGCAGGAGGATGAGGCTCGTAACTTTTTTCAGCAGGTATGTCGGGTGATTGTCGTGTGAATTTCTCATGATTTTCATTTTATCTTTATAAGTAACATTAGATCAATATTTTTTCGGAGGCAGATTATATCTGGTGTCGAGTATTGCCACAGGAATATGGTGGTTCATAGAGACCTTAAGCCTGAGAATTTGCTTTTGGATTCCAAATGCAATGTGAAGATTGCTGATTTTGGGCTGAGCAATATAATGCGGGATGGTCATTTTCTGAAGACCAGTTGTGGAAGCCCTAACTATGCTGCACCAGAGGTATAGAGTTTGTGGCACTACATTTCCCCTGATTTCCAAGTTTTATTTGGTGGGGAATTCTCGTCTTTTGACTTGATTAATCTTCAAGGTTTTATTTATGTCATTGTTAGGTTATCTCTGGTAAATTGTATGCTGGACCTGAAGTAGATGTCTGGAGCTGTGGGGTTATATTGTATGCTCTTCTTTGTGGCACACTGCCCTTTGACGATGAAAACATTCCCAACCTGTTTAAGAAAATCAAGGTATTTCTAGACTTATTTGGCTTAAGTTTACATGTGAAGTCATCTAATCTACAATTGATGGTAGATTCCTTCATGGTTCCATGCTTGATTCGCTTTTAGGCTCTAAATGCTTTTAACAGAATCTCAGCTGCTGTATTAGTAATTATATGGTCCTATGATTTATGTGTACCCTTATTTGATGTCTGATAACTGGGGATGCAGAAAAGCTGACCCACGCTTTCTTATTGCTTGTTCAAGCCTGGCTTAGCATGTATGCAAAGCTAGACTCAAGCTCATCTCAAAGGAAGTTTGTCTAAACTTGAGCTCGGTGTACTACTTATTCTTTTCTTTTCTTTCCTTTCTTGTGTTTTTCCATTTTTCCTGGCCATGGTCCATAAGACAGTATTGCTTTATTTTCTCTTCGTTGTTGATTTATGTCCTTTAAACTCATCATATGTCAGAGTTTAAGGCACTGACCCAGCTTAATTCTATCTTCAGGGTGGAATATACACTCTTCCTAGTCATTTGTCACATGGTGCAAGAGACTTAATCCCAAGGATGCTTGTTGTTGATCCAATGAAGCGAATGACCATTCCGGAAATTCGCCAGCACCAATGGTTCCAGGCTCATCTTCCTCGTTACTTAGCTGTGCCACCACCTGATACAATGCAACAGGCCAAAAAGGTTTTTTTGAATATTTTTTCTTTTTTGTTTGCTGCACTCAAGCTAAAGCGGTTTGATGTTCTATCTTCTTTGTGGTAATTTTATTAAAGATAATATGTTCAATTGTTGCCATTCGTTGTACAGATTGATGAAGAGATTCTTCAAGAGGTGGTTAAGATGGGATTTGACAGGAACCAACTGATTGAATCTCTTCGCAACAGAGTACAAAATGAGGTTTGGACCTTTGAAACTCATTCTCCTTATAAATTCCTACTTTTTTTTCTCATTGGTTGCTATGCTTCATATTTCAGGCTACTGTTGCATACTATTTGCTCTTGGATAATCGGTTCCGCGTTTCCAGTGGCTACCTTGGGGCTGAATTTCAGGAAACTATGGTATGCTTATGTTTTTTTTTTTTTCCTTTTTCTTTTCCCCTGCAAAGTTCCTCATTGTTTATAGTCTTATATTTTCATGCTTCAGCTTGGTAATTTATTGAATGTTCTGGCTATGCATTACTTGTGTAAAGTACTAAAGTTAGGAATTTGTTTTTCTTTTCTTTTTATAAATTCCTTGTTATGCATTTATAGCTGAAATCGTTTTGAGTAGAATTTTATTTTGACAGGAAAGTAATTTCAACCGAATGCATCAGAGTGAGCCTGCAGTTTCACCTGTTGGGCATCGTCTTCCAGGATTCATGGAATATCAAGGGGCAGGTCTGAGACCACAGTTCCCTGTCGAAAGAAAATGGGCCCTTGGACTTCAGGTTAAGTTTTCTGTTGTTATAGAAGCAATACTTAGATAACTAACTCGATATCCTGTGATATGAATCCAATTGGATGAGCAATATTGATTCTTTTAGCACTTTGAGAAGGAAATGTTATGTTTTTGTTTATAGAATATCCAGTTGAGTGATCTATGAAATTATGTTGAGCTCGTAGTGTCTCAGTACTGAGTTTATTAAATTTTGATCATTGCTCCTGTTGTCTGCCTCTGTTTTGACAGTCTCGAGCCCATCCTCGTGAAATTATGACAGAAGTCCTGAAAGCTCTGCAAGAATTGCAAGTGTGCTGGAAGAAGATTGGACACTATAACATGAAGTGCCGATGGATTCCAGGGATTCCTGGTCACCATGAAGGCATGGGGGCTAACAATGCTGTGCAGAATAATCACTACTTTGGTGATGAATCCACCATCATTGAAGCTGATGGTGTTATGAAATCACCAAATGTGGTTAAGTTTGAAGTGCAGGTAATGATTTTTGTTGCTATACTTGCATAAAATCTTTTGAGAAGTTTGGAGTGCTTGCCCCATTTAGTCGGCCAAATACTGATGCTACTCCTTGATTCTTGACAGCTTTACAAAACAAGGGAGGAGAAGTATCTCCTCGATCTGCAGCGTGTCCAGGGCCCGCAGTTTCTCTTCTTGGATCTCTGCGCAGCCTTCCTTGCACAACTGCGCGTTCTATAGAGTAGCGAGCTGACGCCTGGATGGTTTTATGATTAGTGAACTACAGCTATATTTGTGAATAAATATTTGCGATGTATATATTAACCCGTTCTTCAGTTTCAGCCTTTCGGGTCTTTTGCATAGTATTACCGATTTTATATGGTAATGGATGTTTTGAACTGATTTTTAGTGCTGGCGTTAGTTTCTGTCATGGGTTACATCGTGTGTACTTTAAAGCGGAATATTGCTCAATGTATTCCTCTTACATAATTAAGTCTTTGAAATTTCTATGTATCTCCTATGTGATTGCATGTATTGCTATAACTAGACGAGCATTTCCATGTAGAGTTGTTTGGTTAGAAACTAGTATAGTTGAATCTCGAGAACTAGATGGTGAAATATTTACTTGATTGTTGGGTGCTGGTTCGTATCTATCATGTTGATTCTGAAGAATTTATGTTCACTATTCATACTAGTTTTCCTAAAGCAATTATGATTTGGTAGAAGAAATTGGCAAACGTTGTGCAACACCTTTTGCAACTATAGCGTAGTGATACAAAAATACCAAACAAGAACAGGGCGATCTTCTATTTTTGTAGTATGAAGTATGAAAATTTGATAGCTTGTTAAATTTTCTGTTGGCTTGCCCACATGGGATTGCATTCTTTTTTCCTTTCCTCTCTTTAATGTTAAATACGAATCTCTCTTTTATGTTCACACAAAACGTTGAGATAAAAAACAAGGGCTGATTTTTGTTTTGTTTTTATGGTGGAAAATGAGGTTAAATTTTGCTGTTTGTAGTTTCCTCCTCTTAGACCAGTCACGTTGTTATATTTGCTGTTATTTTTTCCTTGCTCTGGCATGTTTATGTTTACCAAATCGAAACATCATTTGCCAATAAGAGAAAAACAAATAAAGCTAAATAATTGCATTGTATTTGAAGGGAAAGTTGACATGTAGCTCTTCTTATTTGCTTTCTGCAAAAATAATAGTGAATTCTAGATACTTAGGATCAGAAAATGTAATGTTAAAATGATCAGTTAACAAAGCATATTGGTGGAAGATCAAGTGAGTTCCAAAGGGACATGAGTTCACCATCGTCGCTCAAAGTGGAAGAGGAGGAGGAAGAAGAAGAAGACCCTGCTTCATCTGAACTTTGTGGATCTTCTACCTCTTTCTTTCCCATCACTTCCGCATTCTCTTTTCTTTCCATCTTCTCTTTGTTCTTGTTGCAGGCATCTTGCAGGTTCCTTAGTTCAGACCTTCCTCTTCCATTCACATTTCCTCCAATTTTCAGCTTCAAGCACTCAGTTATGCCATTGAAGGCGTAGAGAGAAGCCGAGAACTTTCTCTCATATTTCATCCTTTTCATGGCAGCTCTAAGCATGGAAGGCTCATCAAGATAGCTCTCAGGCTCCATTGGCTCTTCTATTTCTTCAGCTATCTCAAAAGGACAATAGTAGCTGGATGATTTAGAATCATCCACAAATTGGAAATCTATAACGCTTAGATCAGTGCCTCCTTCTTCTTCTTCCCCATCTTCTTCTCCTTCACCTCCAGAATTTCCCTCCGTACTACAAGTCTGTCCCGAGCCATCACTAAGAATGTAATCAAAACCCGAATCTGAACTCTCTTTGCTGATCATCTCTTCTTTTCCTGTCAAACAGGACTCAAAACTTGATGTCATGTAGTCAATGGAGGTTGAGCTAAAATTAGTGATCCCATTATCGTTGCTTGTGGTGTAATCTTCGGGGTCATTGAGGAAGTCTGTGAATTGGGTTTCTGAGAAATCCATTGCTTCTTCTTCTTCCGCGTGTTTTTGCATCAGTTGATGGTTGATGGGCAAAGAAGAGGATGAAACACCATCACCATTAACAATGTTGTTGTTTCTAGCTTTGAGCCTTTTGAGAAGAAGGTTGGTAATCTTGGAAGGAAGAGCTGGGGATGAAGATGATGAAGAGGAACAAGGCCAGAAGTTGGTGCGCGTGTTGGCACCTCGAAGCAAGCAAGCAGCCTCATCATAAGCCCTGGCTGCTTCCTCAGCTGTATCAAATGTGCCTAACCATACTCTTATCTTCTGTATAGTATCCTTAATCTCAGCCACCCATCTTCCAGATGGCCTTTGCCGGACACCAACAAAGCGTTTCCTAGCTCTTCGAGCTCCGCCTAGTGCAGCAGCAGCAGCTGCTTCCTTCACCATCTCATCCCAAGCCATTGTTCCTTCACCAGAGTTCTTGTCTTCAACTCCTTCACTAACCTTTCTCTTCCTTGCCATATCCCTTTTCTTCCTATCTATTATCTCTGGTTTTTAGCTCTTTTTTTCGGGTAAAGATTGTCAAGTACTTGAAGGTTTAGATGTTGCAAGTTTGGTTTCTGTTGGCAAGTGTATTTATATGGAGGAACTAAGGGACTATAAGATCCTATCAAATGGTTTTCAGATTTGAAAAGGTCTACTTAGTTGTTCTCACTCCTTTGTTTTTTATTTCAGCCTCCATATGGAGTTTAGCAATTAAACTATTTTTCCTTTGACCTGGCCAAAGATGCCTTGATCTTCCTTAATATGCTATTATATAACAAAATGTAGGCCAGAATGAGTCATATCACTTCTATATACCAAATAAATAATGTTATATAAAACTCATATTAATCCATATTGTGGAAATCATCTGGCCGAGTAAAACAATAGCTTGTCTTTTAGCACAATGACACAAATGCATAGGACTCATCGTTAGTGGAGGGAACTGAAAAGTACATTTTGTTCCTACTCTATTTTATCACTTGGAAGCACATATTCTCTGGTTAACAAACCAAGATGATCCTCTAATAAGAGGATAAAAAACTAATGGCCTTCACTGGCTAAAAACCATCAGCTATATAGGGCCAAAGTTAAATATTGTATTTTAGATTGGATGATGTAGGTATTGCAGACTGTACAGTATGTATTATATTTCATTAACTTCCATATTTATACTTTTAGGACTATGATTGAAGTTAGGGAAGTTTTGATGTTCTATTAAGAAAATTCATGAACTTGATGTGGAGTGAACTTCAAAGTAATGGCAATCATAATTTCTATAACTGTTTTGGAAATTAACCTAACTACAGAGTGGGTGAAAATTTCCAAGTGCTAAGAGAATTGTTTTGGGAAATTTGTTTGGATATTCTTTTTTTTTTTTTTCTTTTCTTTCTTTGTTTTTGGAATTTAGACCCTATTATAAAGATTTAATCTTGTAAACTCCAAGAAAGAATCTTGGCATGTAAGAAGTCTATTATACCCTGAATGAAATTATAATTTTCATTCTATAGTTCATCTTCAACTTCCTCTTAGCGATAACACAACATAGGTTCCTTAACTAAAACTATCAAAAGAAACAAGAAAATTCAATCACTAGGAGAAAGTTAAAGACAAACTTTAATAAGATGAAAACGAAGATTTTTACATTAATGGTACAATAGACTTTTTATAAATCAAGATTTTTTTTTAAGATCTACAAGTCTAAATTTGGAAAAGGGATAATTACATTTTTGTACCCTCTAGTTTGAAGAAGTTTCAAAAAGTACCCCGCATTTTGAGAAATACCAAAAAGGGGTCCCTTGTTTGCAATAATTACATGTGCATACTCTCTGTGTACTGTTCACGATTTGAAATGTCTAAAATACCCTCTTGTGTTTTGTCTTTTAATTTTATATGGAATAATTACAATTTACTTTAAAATT
>WUAT03000008.1:4906512-4916710 GCA_010015005.3 Ulmus americana
GGAGGTTATAAGTCATAAATACAAAATAAATGAGAAGAAATGAGATACAATGTATATAGAAAAAACTGCCTAGGGAATAGGAGAAGTTATTGTGGAAAATATAACATATGCCTTTTGGGTTTCCAATAGTAAATGGAATTAACTTGATTAATAGATACTTTAACATATTGCATGGTTTGAGGTTTGGATATAATGAACTCTTGATATCTCATCTATTTTTTGCGGATAAGAGTTTTGTTTTGTTTTTTTAGTTAACTATAGTTAAATAAATAATTAATTAATTTAACAAATAAATTATGGAAATCCATCTTTTACGCAATATTCTTTGTCTCACATCCAATCGACCAAGCTCTCCCGCCTTGTTCTCATCACCTCCCACGGCTGGCCATGCTCGAGACCAAAGAAAAAAAAAGTGAAGAATGTGTTTAATTGCACAGAATTCTGAGTTTTGAGGTTTGATTTGATATCTTTTTTGGATTTACTTTGAATTTTTTTCTGAAGCTATTTTTCGTGCAAGTTTTGCCCTTCAGCTTCATCTATGCTGACTACCCACATTTATATATTTTTTTCTTTTTTGACTTTGGCCAAGCATTCATGACAATTATTGATTAGATTTTTTTTAATCTTTGCAATCTGATTTATGTGATTATAGAAGAAGATAGTCTTTGATTTTTTTTTTTTTAAACCAAAATTTATTTTGCTTTGTTTTATCATACTGTTTTTTTATCCGTTTTTATAACTACATGTTTTATTCTTGCAGAACGTCTGTTCTAATAGGTAAGAAACCAAACGTGCTAAAAATCCAAAAATATATATCTATACACACACACACACACACACACACACACAACCCATATGTTCTATTTGCTAGCTCCAAACACTAGTCTGCAAAATCACTTCATTATTGAAGAAGATGAAGTTTGGGAGAGAGTTCGCGTCGCAAATGGTGCAGGAATGGAAAGAAGCACACATGGATTACAGCTTACTCAAAGCAGTCTTGAAAGATATCATAAGGTTCAGACAAAAGAACACAACTCCAAGAGGGTCTTTGAGAAGAAATGTCTCCCTCTATAGGACTTTTAGTGGCCTAACAAAACTATACAGAAACTCTTCGATGAAGAAAGAGGACGAAGTGGAAGTGATTCATGTAAATGCAATTCCTCAAGAGGGGTCAGAAGAGAAGTATCAGACCATGTTCTTGATGTCTTCTGATGTAGGTGGAGAATATGAGCTTGTGTTTTTCAGGAGGCTTGATGATGAGTTCAACAAAGTTGTTAAATTCTATCGGAAAAAGGTCAAAGAAGTTATGGAGGAGGCAGAGGAGTTGAGTAGACAGATGAATGTTTTGATTGCTCTTCGAGTAAAGGTAGAGAATCCGGTGGTGAAATTCGCAGAATCTAATGTGATTAATCTTGCAAGAAATGGGATTTCTTCATCATCTTCAGTTGTTCATCCTGAAATACCAGGTAAGAAGGGAAAATGCCAATTTTATTTTGTGTCTAATTGGTTTTTCCTCTTTTTTCTTGGGCACTGATAGTATTAACTAGTTTTGCTGTGCATTTATTTTTGGATGTGAAGAAGTTGAGATGAGCAGTGAAGCTCAAACTGAAAAAGCAGTGAGTAGAGATAAAAAGGGTATTCAGGGATTTAGGCCAGCTTCATTAGAGATATTGGATCATGTAAAGATCAATGTCACGCCCGAAACTCTGTTATCAACTCTGAGAGGAATTATGAGTTCAATATCAGACTCATCATTCAGCAAGGAACAGCTGAGGAATGCAGAGGATTTAATGACAAGGGCGTTTATCGAGTTCTATCAAAAGCTTAGACTACTAAAAAGCTATTGGTGAGATGGATTTTTAAAAAAAAATTTATATAGACTGTAGCGTTAAGTTCTCTCTTCTTTTGTGAATGTTTGACTGATTTTATGCATTTCTGATGAATGTGGCAGTTTCATGAACCAATTGGCTTTCTCCAAGATAATGAAGAAGTACGACAAGGTTGGATCACTTTTGTTTCCAATTTATCAATCTAAAATTCCAAATTTTGTGCTTATTTTGTACTAACTTGTTTATTGCAGATCACTTCGAGGAATGCATCAAAGGCTTACTTGGAAATGGTGGATGCATCTTATCTAGGAAGCTCTGATGAAGTAAGTTATATTTCGCCCTCAATATTGTAAACTTATCAAACAAGGAATTGTCTTCTGAAACTTTGCCTTATAATCCATCTTGGCTTCCAAAGGTAACTAAGCTAATGGAAAGGGTGGAAGTTATCTTCATACAGCACTTTGCAAATGGAAACCGCAGAAAGGGAATGAGATCTTTAAGACCAACAGCCAGAAGAGAAAGACATAGAACTACATTTTTCTTAGGTAAGACTGAAGAAAATATTGCAAAAAATAACCTTTGAATTGATTGAATCAATCAAAATTCAAAGCTTCAACTCTTAGCTGTCAATAATAATCCAATGGAAAATAGTTTTTCCTTTAACTGTCCTACAAGTGCAGGTTTCTTCTCCGGTTGCTCAATTGCTCTTGTAGTAGCTATTATTGTGCTTATACATATTAGAGACATCCTCAAGAGTGAGGGGCGTTATAGATACATGGATACCATATTTTCCCTTTACAGGTGAGTTCTTGATATTTCATCTTATTAAGGCGATATTCATTTCCCCTTTACTTGTGAGTTCTTGATTTTCATCTTAAAACCTCTTTTTGCAGCTTATTTGGTTTCATTGTACTACACATGATCATGTTTTCTGCAAATATATATTTTTGGAGGCGATACCGAGTGAATTATCCTTTCATATTTGGTTTAAAACAAGGAAAAGAGTTAGGGTACAGAGAAGTTTTCCTTCTAAGTTCAGCTCTTGCTGTACTTTCACTTGCTGGTGTCATCTCAAATTTGGAAATGGACATGGACAGGATAACAAATAGCTTCAACGCATTACCCGAATTAGTCCCTTTGGGAATTGTCTTAGTAAGTTCTGTACAAAAATCATGATCCCAGATAAAGTTTTTAATCAACTACAATTCCTGGATAGCTATTTACCTTTCTTCTTTTTTTTATTTTTTTGTTCATGACATTTGCAGGTTTTGCTTCTCATACTGTTCTTTCCTTTCAACATAATACACCGTTCTACTCGCTCTTTTTTCATTCGATCTGTATTTCATTGTATTTTTGCACCACTCTACAAGGTAATGGGACCAAAAACTTGACATGGGAAGTCCATTTAGCTACTCTGGAAGTGGGGAAAAAAAATGTTTAAACTTTTCAGTGTTCACTTCCAAATTCCAGGTTACCCTTCCAGATTTTTTCTTAGCAGATCAGCTTACGAGTCAGGTTCAATCTTATTCCTATTTTGGTGAAACTTCCTACATGTTTGTGTCCACTAACTTGGGTCAAGACGACTCACAAGTTATAACACAGCACAATTTGCCATTATTTCAGGTGCAGGCCTTCAGAAGCTTAGAATTCTATGTTTGCTATTACTTCTGGGGGAATTTCAGAATAAGAGAAAATAAATGCCGAGAGAGTCGTGTGTTTGAAGCATTCTACTTTGTTGTAGCAATGATTCCATACTGGATCCGTTCCCTTCAGGTACGTTTTTTAAAAATGAAAACCGCTGGGCAGCATGATTCAATACAATACGAGTTATTACGGTGTGTTGTATGAAATTATATCAGCAACAGTGGTTTCAGATAATATTGCTTTTGTTGTAGTGCCTCAGACGCTTGATAGAGGAGAAAGACTATATGCAGGCCGTAAACGGGCTCAAATACGTCTCAACTTTAATAGCAGTGGCAATGAGAACGTGTCATGATCTGAAGAAGGGAATGATATGGAGGATTCTGGCTGCAGCTTCTTCTGGCATTGCAACAATTTTTGGTACATATTGGGATCTCGTCATGGATTGGGGTCTTTTGTGTCGAAATTCGAAGAATCGATGGTTGAGAGACAAGCTTCTTTTACCTAACAAAAGTGTATACTTTGTGGCAATGGTAAGAAAGAACTCTCACTTCTTTGATTTATCACCTTTTTGCGTGTTTTTTTTCCGATTTAGTCATCTTTAGCAATGAAAACTGCAGGCAGTGAATGTTGCGTTAAGACTCGCTTGGATGCGGACAGTTTTGGGTTTTACTGAAGCTCCTTTCCTCCATAGAAAAGCTCTAGTTACAATAGTTGCTTGCTTGGAGATCATACGTCGCGGCATTTGGAATTTCTTCAGGTAAATCTTCTTTTGTTCCTTACCAGTTTTTATGAAAGCCATGCTATTTTAACTGATAAGCACTTGATGTTTAAAACTGGTCAGGTTGGAGAATGAACACTTAAACAATGTGGGGAAGTTTCGGGCATTCAAGTCAGTTCCTTTACCTTTTAACTACTATGAAGAAGACAAAGATGTATGAATCTGTGAAGTTGTAAACTTCACTATTTACCACATTATGCTTTGTTTTTGCTCACATATATAGGAATTTTCATACAAAGTTGTTTATATCCCAGAAGGGTTTTGTAATTGGAATACGACACACACTTATGTGTGTGTGTATATATATATATATATTTGAACATTGCAAATTCCTACTCATTACCATGAATGCTCCAAAATTATCAATTTTACACCTATTTTTAAATTTTATTTTTTTGACTTGGTGTGAGGATTTCAATTTTGGTTCATCCCCTTCAATAATAATAATAACAATAAACAAACAATTGGCCAATAAGAAACTTCAGCAAGACTTTCTGTAAATTAGAGCTTATTAAATGACTAACTGATTGTACGGGGCTGTACAGAGCCTGTTATTCAGTTTCAACCTGAAGCAGGAAATTAGAAAGGACATAAAACCAACAAGAAGTACTTTGTTACACGAAATGGGAACCTTCCTGATCGGACTCACTTTTTTACAAAGAATGGGAATCTTCCTGATCAGAGTCTTCTTCAATCTGCAAGGTAGCAGGAGAGTTTGAAGCAGAGTTTTCAGCTGTTATAGCACCAGTCCCCTCCTCATTCTGGCTCTTAAGAAGGGATGAAAATGATAATGGATTATAAGTAGAGCTAGCTTTATGAAGGCCTTCTATGGCTTTCATAGCAGCAAGGGTGCTGCGATAGATGTAGTCTGTTTCCTCCCCAAGATTAGAAGTGGTCTCGGATCTATTTTCCGATATATTCATTGGGTCTGACTTATCTTGTTCAGTTGGAGTAGATTCGATGATTTCTGCTTCGAGAGGGAAGAGAAGCTCAATATTCGCCTCACATTCACGGACTAACCTTGTGAGAGGCTCTGTGGTGAAAAAAGGCTGACGCAGGGCGAGTTGTGTGAAAGGTAAGCGCAACAATCCCCCAGTTCGTTTATCATACTTCTTCAGGATTTTAACTAGTCCTAAAGAAGCCACAAAATGTTATGGGTTCAGAAATAGATGAAAACATGCAAGGCTTTAAGCAACAAGAAAAATATAGAACAAAGAACTTAGCAGCTGTACCTGTTCAATACAGGAAGCTATAATTTTTAGAAGCAGCATCTCCCTATGTAAAGTGAGAAATCCCTTTACCAATATAAGTTAGATTTAGAAGAAAGAACACAAGAAGTTGCCTCTGTACCTGCAAAATTTAAGGAGCTATAGTTTTTGAGAAGCACCATCTTTCCATGAATGGCGACGAAGTCCCTACGAATCTCCATCATTTCCTCATTGAACTCGCTCTCAGAAGTAAATGCTCTACCATTGTTGCTCTTTTCCATCACTTGTTCAATTCTTTCTTTCAACTCTTGCATAATTGAGGCAGAGTTAGAATGTAGCAACTAAATGACATCGACACCTTTCTGCAGCAACCAATAAAAGGTTCCCAACAAATATTTAACCAAAAGGCATCAAAAACAAAAGTTATTATAGATGGTTCACAAAATCAAATCCGACCCAAATCCCATTTTCACTAATGCCGCATGAGCTTGCAATCCCTGATCAAGCTTCAAGTTCTTCGAGAAGTTCCTAAAAAGATCAACAAATCTTTGCCTCTGGTTCATTGTCCACCACATCAAAGCTTCAATCTTTGTTCATAGAACCCAGTGATGTTGTCGGTAATGGGGGCTTTAACAATCAGAGAATTGGAAAATTTCTTCGTACCCATGTTGCAAAAGTGTACAAATATGGCGGAATTGAAGAAAATTCATGCCCAAATCTGATAAGGTAGAGCAATTCTACTTCTTCCAAGCCCAACCATTCCTCTAGCTTCAATTGCTAACCCATTTAACACAGATTTGGGTGAAAAAACAAAGAGGAAGCTATACTCACCGACTGTGATTCCTCCGGCCAAATCAACGGAAACGATGTCTTCTACCAATTTTCCGAGATCGAGCACCAACTTGGTGGGTTGGAGTGGATTTCCATGGTGGATTTGGGTCAAGTACTGGAGAGTTAGAGAGTCTTTAGGTTGGGGAAGAAGGCGGATCTGAGAGAGTGAGAGGTTGGGGAAGAAGGGATAGGGACAAGGACAAGGAAAACCGAATAGTGCAGGGTATCTCATTTACAAGGGTGAAAATGGAATTTCGCCTATTACCCATTTCAAGCAGACGGAAAAATGATGCCACATCATCAGTTCTGTTAGTAATTTGACGGAAGGGCCGAAATGGCACACGTCTTCCTCAAAAGTGGTCAAACTGTGTCACTTTTC
Organism: Ulmus americana; assembly: GCA_010015005.3. Lineage (NCBI taxonomy): Eukaryota > Viridiplantae > Streptophyta > Magnoliopsida > Rosales > Ulmaceae > Ulmus > Ulmus americana. The sequence goes on from WUAT03000008.1 coordinate 4,913,182, forward strand.
GTTGAAAGGGGCCAAATTGGGACCGCCTTCTTAAGACAGGGCCCGCAGGTGATGTTTGTCCTAAAATTTATAATCAAATTTATGATCAAATTTATAATTAAATTTATGATCAAATTTAAAGATAAAATTAAAATTTGTAACTTTAGTGGATAATTATGTTTCAGTTAAATAACACATATCAAAATAAATAAAAATATGAACTTTAGTTTAAAATATATTTTTTTTAAACCACTTTTAAGGGCTCAACACACCTTGATTGGGCCACAATAAGAGCATGATCTTGGTGTCGGGCCTTATTAAATCCACTCATCCCACCTTATCATTCACCCGATCTCAACGTAGTACGGCCTTTAAAAAAATTCCTTTTAATTTTTTATGTGTTGCTTGAGGGAATTGGGTGACATCATACTATTTTCCACTTATAAGATCCATATTTAAGTAAGAAAAAAAAATTCACGGCATATAATGGAACGAATTTAGTGCGAGAATAATTTAACTAGGATATTTCACCATAACATAGAGTGTATAATGTTTTTAACCAATTTTATGAGTCACAATTGTCTCTTGTTTGATATAAAACAATGTAAAAATCTAAAATACACTAATAAATAGTCCCAACCCATGGTGTGGTGTTGAATTTAGTTTAAAATATATATTTTTTAGGGTTAAAAATGTCAGACACCCATCAACTATAGCCTATGTCCTCATGTCACCCCTCTACTATATGAATGTATCTATGTGGGACCGCATCTATAGTAAATGTACCTAACTGACACTTCTGTCAGTTGACTGTCAATTTTTGGATGGAATCTGTTGATATGACTATAGGGCAAGTCCCGATGTCACCCTTCAACTATAGGGCATGTCTCGATGTCACCCCTCAACTATAGGGCATGTCCCAATATTTAACGAAAAATGTTAACTTTTTGGACGGAAGGACCATTTAAAAACATAGTCATTTTATTGAGTGTTTGACCAGTACAGTTCAATAATAGATGGGTGAAATCGGGACAGAGGCTATAGTTGAAGGGTGTCTGACATTTTTAACCCTATTTTTTAAACCACTCTTAAGGGCCCGACACACCTTGATTGAGCCACAATAAGAGCCCGATCTTGGTGTCGGCCCTCATTAAATCCACCCGAACCACCTTATCGTCCACTCGATCTCAACGTAGTACAGCCTTAAAAAAATTCCTTTTACTTTTTTATGTGTTGCTTGAGGGAATTGGGTGATGTCACACTATTTTCCACTTATAAGATCCATATTTAAGTAAGAAAAAAAAATTCACATTGTATAATGGAAAGAATTTAGTGCTAGAGTAATTTAACTAGGACATTTCACCATAACATAGAGTGTACAATATTTTTAACCAATTTTACGAGTCACAATTGTCTCTTGTTTGATATTAAATGATGTAAAAATATGAAATATATTAATAAATAGTCTCAACCCATGGTGCGGTTGTTGAATTTAGCTTAAAGTTTTTTTTTAAACCACTCTTAAGGGCCCGACACACCTTGATCAGGCCACAATAAGAGCCCGATCTTGGAACAGGCCTCATTAATTCCACCTGTTTGGGCCAAATTTTGTATTTACTATTTTATTCATCTAGCGGGTCATCTGGCAGCATGCCACGTCATTTCAAGGTAGGGTTCACCATAACGGCCCATCACGTAGGTTCAACGTAACAACCCGTTCCCAAGTTCTATATCAAGGCCCACCTCGGGTCCTATACTAAAAGCCCATTGACATCTTCATACAGCTTGAATTCAATGTCATCCATGGCCCATCTCATGGATGGCCCAATCGTTAAGTTGGACCACTTATTAGTCATTCACTCTATGGGTTAGCCCAGTCCAGGGGTCAGCACATTCTACGGTACACTCCACCCCATGGGCCTGGGTCATCCTACAAATCATGTCACACCTAATGTCTCGGGTCAGTTCATAAGATGGGGCATCCTACCAAGCGGGTCGCTCCATTGGTTCGGTCAGTTCTTACTTGGTTCTTGACTTTCTAGATCTTACCATGTGACTTCCCATGGGAGTTACATGGCATTGAGAGCACATTATGGTAATCAGTGCTCTATTATGACTATCAGATTGTAACTCCTCTTACAAAACCCAATAGTTAGTCCCTCATAATGGGTGTAACGACAATCTCCTTGAATTCCCATTATGAGACCCTTGGTCTCCTTTTTCCTCTAAATAGCCAAAGGGACACAACCTTTGGGTTCTTCCTTCTTCTCTCAGCTCTCTTTTTTCTCAAGATCATATCTCTAACTCTCAGATTCCTACTCGAGACTCTTCATCTCCGATTCACTACCAAGAGCTCTCACCTGACTCTTGGATTCCTCATACACAGCCGTGGTGCTAAGTCCACCTTGTCTACCGCCACCGACGTGCCTTGGATTCCTGGTCACGATAACACTTTCCTTTGTTCTATATTATTCATGATATCTCCTTGCATCCTCTTGGATCCTTTCCCATATTCTACATACTGACTTGATCGTTGGAGTTTCTTTGGCCGACACCCCCTGGTGTTAAGGACTTCACGATCACCATCTGATTTCTTTGTCTTGCAGGTCAAACAAGTTTCCAGTGGCTCCAAAAACCACAAGATATTCAATTGTAGAATTGACCCCTATAATTTGGTGCCCACCGTGGGGCCTCGGCAATACATCATCTACAACTGACCTTTTGGCATGGCAGAGAATTCGAACACTCCTCCCTCTGCTCCAGACTTCACGGCCCACATTGCCGCACTTACCACCCAAGTATAAGAGAACGCCAACAAGTTCATGGCTCTTGAGGATGAGAACACAACTCCACACTGTGAGAATCGTAATCTCTCGGAATGTCTCTCTGCTGTGGAGACCACTCCTCGCCCAAAACTACGGTTCCAAGTCCCAATCTCTAATATGCAGCCACTGGTGACTCCTAAACTAGGGAACTCTTCATCACATCCTACATGCAATAGCAGATCACCAGCAATGCAGATCAATCCACCAGTCACGTCCGAATCTCCACCGCTTATCACTAGTTCCGAGGTCGACACGACCTTATTACATGCCATGTCTACAGGGCTGAATACATTGAACGCTGCATCACATCAGAATCCACAGTCAGTCATCCCACCTACTCTTGGGTCTGCACCAAGGTGTGATCTCTGGGCCCCAATCTATACTACTCTCCTAATGATTGGTCTGACTGGCCAGCCAGCACCTCCTATTTCAACCGTTAACCAGCCTCTACAAGTGGCATCAGGTACAGGAGCGACGCTCCTACCCACAAATATCACAGATCTCTTCTTTTCGCTTAACACTCCACTAGAGCAAGTAATGTCCAATAAGTTCGCTGAAATGGAGGCCATGATTCAGAGAATTCCTAGGGTTCCAACTCCGCTCAAGAAGAGCCTTCCACACAACTATGCGGATTCACCATTCGTAGACTCTATCACCGTGGTTGAAATGCCCAAGAAGTTTTCATTTCCAAACATGAAGATGTATGATGGCACAACTAATCCCAC
>WUAT03000008.1:4916810-4927288 GCA_010015005.3 Ulmus americana
GGTGAGCGATATGAGGAGGCAGCAGGGACGCGGCCGGCAGACATAGAGAGAGATCAGGGAGGGGGAAGTGACAGCGGAAGAGGAAAAAGAAAAAAAAAAAAAGAAAAGAAAAGAAAATGAGAAAGAGAAAAAGGGAAAATAAATTGTTGGGAATTTTTTTTTTATATATTTTTATATTATTTCTCTAAATTATAATATAATTATTAATTAATAAGGGTAAAAGGATAAAAATGAGCACATTTAAGAATAACATTACCTATTGTGAGTGAACACATCTGAGGAGAGTTTGTTTGGCGTGAATTCCCATAATATTCTAAAGAAGGTTATAAAATGAAGCAAAACACCTTTCTTTAAAAAATGATTTATATATAAAATAATAAAAAACAAATGAAATATCTAAGGAAAAATCATGTTTGAAAATATCTAAAATTTTGTTTTACTTACTGAATTAAATAAAAATTATACTTAGAATAATTTTTTTTTTACTTATACTTATACTGAATTAAAGAAAAATTATATTTAGAATATTCTATTTAAAAAATACTGCAAAATTACAAATCAAACAACACCTCACTTATATTTCAAAATGCGTATAGACTAGAAAATGAGGGCCAAATTGTGAATAGAATTATAAAAACGACTACCAACATGATTACTAAAACTCGAGTCCCATCAATCAATTTCTAGTTTGAGATCTATCCAGCACTTAAGTTGACTTTTTAAAATAAATTTGTAGTCTGAAGAGTTGACCCTTAATCGGCTTAAGCTGCTCCTGAAAGGACAATTAGTGCCCTCTAATCTGTTCATCTATTTCCGATCTTAGAAGATCTGTTGAAGAAAAAGAGAAAAGCAAAGGAAAAATGAATCAGAACATGAGCTCTCTCCTGGTAGGATTGGTGGGGGCAGCAATCACCTTATCTGCCTACTACCAGACTCTTGTCTCTCCAACCGAGTGTATCACAGTTGGTCTTTTTGTCCTCATGTTTGGTTTGCTTGTCCGGGAAGGTTTCATCTCTCTGTAACTTTTACTTTATTCGGAAAACCCATTCAGCTTTTTATGCCTTGATGCTTTCTTTTATGTACTATGGATCTTTTGTTATTTCAAGCACCTTTTGTCTTCTTCCTCTATTACAAATTAAATCATAAATTGATTGGGAGAAAATATTGTGTGTATATTTCTTTCCTTGCCTATGTTTTTGCATCTTGATATATTCAAGAAAAAATAAATTCAATATTGTTGTAAAGAAAGACATCATTTTTAAGGAACTAGGCTTATCAAAAGCCTCTTTCCTTAATGTATCTAAATTAAATGTAAGAGAGGAATCCATTGAATAATTGTCTAAATGTGCAAAAATCAACTTTCAATTGATAATTTTCTTTGATCATGTTAAAATATTTTTCTCAAATTCTATAATTTATTCTCATGAACTTAGAATAATTCCTAAATAAAGAATTACAGAAAATATGAGAATGAAGGAATTCTCATACAATTTCTCTAAAATTTCTTTAAAAATACTTATAATAAAATTATCTATAGTGTTTTCAGATATTTATAAGTACCTTTTTAAATGTCATCTCTGAATCTACCGCCTTAGGTCCATCGTCACGTCATTCTCTGAAAGACAACCCTTTGAATGGTGAGGCCTCGAATGAATCCTTCGGACAACAACTCTCCGGACGACAACCTTCCGGACGAACCCTTCGACAATTGTCCTAAGCTATCTTTCGACAAGCCGTTTTTTCGAAAGGACCCTTCGTCAACATTTTCTTCGGATCTACCCCTTGTCGACCTTTTCTCTAGTATAATCTCATTTCACTCCTTAGTTCCCCTATTGACTTTGGCCCGCAATTCTCCAATCTCGCTGCCACGAGAAAATCCATTGTCAAAACAACTTATAATAGATCACAAGTAATAACAAAGGCCAAAGTAGTAAGCAATTTAAAGAGGAATCCTCAAATGCAGGAGTCACTTTTAAATAGGAGCTTTCCATCTGCAAAACCTGCACCAGATTAGATACTACAGCTCGATGATCTCAAAGTTTGGTTTTTTTGTTTGTTTTATTAGAAAGAATGATCTTAAAGTTATAAACAAAGCTAAAAAGAAAATACCTCCATTCTAATGGTCAAGTAAATAAGCAAAGAACTAAGCTGCAAGCCGTCCTCTGATCTCATCAACTTCCATCACACCAACAGCAGAAGCATCATTATTGCCAATATCATCTCAAATCAAGCATGAGAAAACGAGGTAGTAACGAAGCCACAGACGACTTGCCAATCGCACCATGTTATATGTACACACATATTGATATACAAATATAATTTGTTGGTTTGGTCATGTTCATGACAATAATGTGGTATATAAAACAAGTAATTGTCGGCAAGTCATCCTTGGCTGCACTAATAAGAACCTCATTCCCACATGCTAGACTTTAAGATGAACGAAACCTCCACATTATTATATCATCGCCGTGACATAAAACAATCATATTCTAAAGGAGATTTAGTCTTTTCCCAAAGGAGAAACTCAATATTCCATTATAGAACATTGAGAAAGCCCCCTTTCCCTTTTATTGTACAAAAAACACGAACTCTAAGTTTTGTGGAAAGAGATGAAGAAGAAGAAGAATGGACTTAAAAGCACTCCAAAGGCCCTGTACATGTTTACTTATAAAGAAAATTTCTAACCTGGGTCTATTCTCTATACTCCAAAGCAATAGAAGCATTAAAGATGATAGCTATTTTGCAGAGAAAGGGAAGCTCTATAAGTGCTTGATTTGTGTCCTTTCATCCAATAGGTTTCTCAGGAAAATTGATTAGTTTATAGGTGTTCATAGATTCTGGATTGGACCTTACTTAGTTTCCAAAACCAAGACAACATTAAGCCTACCGATCTATCTCCATCACCTAATTGTTCTGACTAATACTCAGATCACTTTTATAGAATCATTTAATTCAAAGCCTTGACTTAATTGCTAGAATTGAATGGTTTTCTTCATATAGTAGTTGAAGTAAATTTACTACTGGGCAGATAATAGAAACACAAGAGGGCATATATCTTGGATTTAGATGAACTTTATTAATGATCTCTATGGGAAGAAAATCTATCTAGCATCTTCTTTAGGTGTGGCGGATGCTAATTTGAACTCTTCAACCCAAACATTCTTAAGCGGTAGCTGCTAATATGAACTTCTCTTCAACTCAAACATTCCTAAGCTTAAAAATGGTAGCTTTATATATAGAGAGGCCATAATCTATAGGAGTAAAGGGAAAAAAGCTAAGCAATAAGCATCATACCATATGATTTTCTCAAAACCTCTTCTGGGGTTACCCATGATTGACTCTAAATGCAAACCCCTCACCAATATTGTTCAATATTAGTATGTCTTATAAAGGTCTATGTTTATTTTGGGATAGGAAGATATTTGATACGACGGTGGAACCGCCATCAGAGCTTCAAATTGTAGCAAGACACTTGGCCTATCTTCTGCTTGACGTGTGGCCTAAGGGGGAAATGCTCAAGACTAAGTCACCTCAAAACGTTGCATATTGGTTATTTTGTTAGTTTTGATTTCCTCTACCTTGTTAAAATTTAATGCTGGCTATTTTTTAGCGGCCTGTGGTAATTACTTCTCTACCTTGTTAACATTTAATGCTGGCTATTTTTTAGCGGCCTGAGATAATGGACTATTTTTTTCCAGCTCTATCCTATTATATCTTGTTTTTCTGGTTTGAGTAGCTTGTTCAAATTTTGAACCAAACAATAATTTAGCTGAATCTTATTCATGATTTATGTTCAAATAGTCTGTTAAATAATGATTAAATAACATGTTTAAATTATAAACCAAACATTAATTTAATTATTATCTTATCATGTTTTTCCTATTTGGAGAAATAGAATACGAGAAGTGATTAAAAAAAAACGATAATAGAAACGATATTAGTAACAATAATTATAACATTTTAAATGGTCCAATGTATTCTTTTCAATTTCTTATCTTATTTTAAGATCTCATTGGAAATCATATAAAAACAATTCCTATTTAATATAGTTATTTGTGCGAGTATTTTACTATTAAAAAGCAACTGCTTCTTGTACAAATTGTGTATTAACCTCCTATAATTATAGTATACTTGATTGCCTTGAATAACTGCATTTATTTGAAGGATCCACAAACGATGAAAATCTCTCTTTTGTGTTAATAGTATCGATATTAGTAACAATAATAGTAATATTAATAATAATTATAACAGTACAGTTCGTAACAATAACAGTAACGATATTCGTAGTCTTAATGATAATAATAATACTAATAATGATGATAAAATAGTAACGAGAATAGTAATCGTTTTTTACATTTAATATACAATATTAATTATTATTAATTCTAAAGTAATTTTTTATTATCATGTTACAATTACTTGTTCAAATCATAATTTAATTAATTTATTCAAATCATGAACCTAAGGGTCGCAATCATTTTCAAACATGATTGAATCACCAAAATCATATTCAAATGATTCAAAATCATATTCAAAGAACATGTTTGAATCATTAAAAAAATCAAAGTATCATAAAAACATGTTTCTTTTCTAATTCAAATATAACTATTTAGATGTTTTGGTTACTCTAATACAAATATAATTTTAAATTTAAAACTATTTCATGCGTCTACTTGTATCGTTTGTGAGCAATCAAAATTGAGATCTTTGTTATTATTGAAGAGAAATTTTATTGACATCTGAAACCCAACAATACCCTTTTACTTTGTTATGATCTTAGTTACCACAACACTAAATTGTTTCTCAAGATTAGTCAAGTCTAATTATGATCATTCTAACAAATTAACTTTCAAACTTCATTTTCCTCTCAAACCTTGAATTCAGTCGATGAAACAAAGAATACATCATTGTCTAGTTTGAATCGCATAAATAAGATTGAATGAGATTAAATGCAGCAAAACAAGCAGCTAGAATGGAAATCGCCAGCAAAGGCTTTTAGGCCAACCAAACAGCAACATGTCTCCTTAAATTTTGCAATGAGCATACAGAGATACCTGCCAAGAATTGAAACAATGGCTTTAAACTCCACATCTGTATGCGAAAACATGTTGGCACATCAATCAAGCCAAAACAATGGATCAACCAAGTGCCAAAATGATTTAGCCTCACCATATCAAAACTTCGGCAGCATCCACTGTAAAGCTGGTCTGAAGAAAGTTCATAAAACTTTCGTAGGTGGAAGTTTCAAGTCAGCTCTAGGATTCCCTGGACATGCTAAGAGAATGGCAAACATATTCTAGAAAATCCTTGCCTTTGCATTCCCTCGTAAAAAAATAGCGAGGAACAAAGTACAAAACTATAATTAAGAATATAAACAGTATGGCAACTTAGAAAACATACAACTACTGACTCCCAAACTAAAGCCTAGACTTGCAACACTAAACCAAAGTTAAGCCTATGCTTGCAAGTTGCAACGCTATATCAGACACATCTTCTTTTCTGAGAAATAAACTAAGGAAACCTAGTCCCCTGCAGTTTTGGATGGAAGAAACTATAATACAAAATTTTTGAACTGAATCGAAAAAAATATTTCAAAAAGGTAGAACACAACATATTCACGGTGGATGTATTCTACAAATAAAAGGTGTTAACGGACCCTGAAAGAACAATTCCCCACTTGTAAATGATACAGAAACAAAACATCAATGCCTGCAAATCAGATCATATAACAACTCTGCCAAAAGAGAGTAAAGGGTAATGTTTCCACAATCAACAGAAGAAAATTAATACCACAATAATCATATACTACATAACTGAGAACAGAAAAGCATGATGAACAGTTAAAAAATACAAAGGAGAATCAAAGCAAACATGGTTTTGTAATTCTTGATATTGAAAACAACAAATTCAACATGAAAAACAAGCAGAAACAAAGGTGTGCCGGCTATACAGGCTTTAGGGAATACAGGATGCTAAGCTTGGTAATTTTGGTTTGATGGACATGGCAAATTTCAGAAGTGAACAAGATCTCCTCATATATTTGGTCCTTTTAAGTGGAAGCGTCAGGGTGGGACATATGTCAAAACGCTGGTTCATCTGGTCTTCATTTAAGGCAGAAGGCAGGCTTCAGGCTTCATAGATCTCAGCTGTGTTGATGGGATGGGCAAGGCAAAGGGAAAACAAGTGCATCAGAATTATACATACAGGGAGATTTGATAGGTTATGATATCAAACTGTCATATTTTCACTGGCCCAGAAAAAATGGCAGATACAGTAACAGACAAGAAGAGGTTCAAATAGAGTATGTCTACCTGCAGGTAACCACATCAAATTCTAGTAACCATAGTTTCTCCGTCGAGAAACAGGGTTCTGGCTAGACAACCTGGTAGAGAAGTTTAAATTAGGACTGGGGAATAAAGAAACCAGTAGTGACAAGCCCTAAAAGGAAAATAATTACAATAGTATAAAGAGCATAAGATGAGACAGCTCTTTGATCATAAATATGAAATGGAATATCATGTAGAAAGATATAAACCCAAGACCAAGGCATGTCTAAGAAGTTTCCAGAGTAAACATTTATGAAATTACATAAATAAATAAAAAATTACACAGAAGGTGTACTTGCATACCTCAACAGCTATTAGAAACTCACTATCCCAAGGGGAAGAGTGGAGGGTGGAGGAAACAAACAGTTACCAGGAGTTAAAGAAAACAACAACAAAAATGAGCATGGAAACAAAAAATGGAGAGGAAAAGAAGTTCTTACCCGGAACCACCACTTCGTCCAGAGGAATAAGCTCCATAAGCACCATAAGCACCACTACCACCACTTCCAATCTGCATAAATTAGAAGAAACATTGTCATGACAAAGGAAAGGGAGGAGAGAAGAGGTAACAGTGATAAATAGGAGAGATAATTATATGAAGATTGTAATTCATTAAATACATTTTGCACAAACTAAACCAAGAGCAAAGAGACTTCTGAAGAAATGGAAAACAAATGTAGAAGTTTATTAATGAGAGGAAAGCTTGAAGGTTACTTTCAGTTGATAATTTAAAAAGTAAAACTTGTGTAATCTAGGAAAAGCAGTTGGGCTAATACCTGGGAACTTCCATAACTTCCATAGCCATCATTAGCTCCCAGATCACTTGAGGAACCATAACCACCAGAATAAGAATGCCCACGCCCATGCCTTTTGCTCTCCCGACTATCATAATTTAAACCATCTGCACCATCTGCTGACACAGGAAGATATGGTAGAACTGGAAGAAAAGTAGAAACTGCTCCCTCCCTATCAAAAAGATTAGCTCTCAATCGAGTAACTACATGTATAAGAGCCTCCTTAGCAACATCAAGGTCTCCAGCAATCTGATCATTAAAGATAAAACAGAAAGAGCATAACAAAAATTTGTTAGTAACCATAGATAATAATATCAATAGTCCAAAAAGCCTCAGTAACATAAAAAAAAACCCTTTACCTGCACCATTTCATCATCTTCAGATGCAATTTTGGGAAGGTTTTCCTTTCCAAGAATACGAATATTAGCCTTGGTGGCCCTCCTCATCTCAGTTACAATTGATCCTCCTTTACCAATAAGGCAGCCAATTCGTGATGTGGGCACAAGTAAGCGGGTTGTAAATGAGAGAATTCCTGAATCCCTTTCAACTTTCTCACTGCATCTTGGTTGCAAGCGCACTGCTGCTTCAATAGTTGGGGAGAAAGGTTCCTCAAAGAACTGAAATGATAAGGGATAAATTTAATCAGACTATACTGGAATATTGTCCACTTACGGTGCCCACCCTTTTTTTTAAGGAAAAGAATGGCCAAAAAAAAAAAAAATTTCACCTCCTTTGCCGAAACAGTTATTAGGCAATCGTCTCCTTCCGCAGCAGAACTATCAACTTTGATGACTGCCCCAGACTCCTGTCTGATCTGATTAATAATGATGCCACCCTTCCCAATCACACCTCCAATATTTGCAGTAGGACAAACTATGCGAATAGAGAATTCTTTTGAAGAAGCTTCATCTCTTGGAGCCGAGTACAAAGAGCGTGACCAATCTCCAGCATCACCTTTATATCCTCCATAAGAACCTACCATTGGAGCTATCCCTACTATTGGGGCACCACCAGTTGGACCGACAAGTGAACCACCAGAAGGATACACATTGGGTGCTGCGGATGTTAACAAATGCTGGGTTCGAGAAGGATTATCATGAAGGCGAGATGCAATTTGATAGAGAGCTTTTCTAACAACTGAAGCATCACCAGCTATCTGAACCACAAAACCAATAATGAATAAAAAGTTAATTCAGCAAAAATTCAGAAACAACATTATTTTCTCTAAGAATTGAGGAAACTAGTGTCAATATTCCCAAGCGAAGACAATACAACAAAATACACAAAACCAAGTAGCAAGGATAAGCTCGTAATTGTTACCTGTACAAGCTCATCAGAGTTCATGGAACAAGGAGGCAGATGTTCATCCTTAAGAATGCGAATCTGAGCACCAGTCTCACTTCGAATGTTCTGTACAATCTGTCCTCCCTTTCCAATAACACAACCAATCTGATCAGAAGGTACAAGAAGCCGAACGGTAACTTGTTGTTCAGTGTCCTCGTCAGCATGAAAATCTTCAGCAACAACTCTTTCGTGCACCCTGAAGAGTGCATCCTGTGCAGGACAAACATTACTACCTTCCTCTAAGGAATTAGTCTCCTCACTGGTACTAGAAATAGTAACAACACGCTCTTCACATCCAGGCACTGTCTGACCAATCCTAATCTTTGATTTTGTGTCCGCCCGCAATTGCTTAACAATTTCTCCTCCCCTACCAATGATGCTTCCTATCTTCTTACCCGGGCACAGATAGCGGTATACAGTATCTTCCGGATCAATGACAAAATGTTCTCTGTCATCACCAGAATTTCTCCGTTTATTTCCTCCATTCTCAGAATAGTCAGACTGTGTATGAGAGCGCTTTCCATAGCTATTCCTCTGTCCAGCCATTATTAAGACAAACTAGATAGCTGTTCCCATATCAAAATACACATCATTAAAAGCAGGATTACAACAAACAAAAACTACAAATTTCTGATACTCTAATTCATGACCCATTTAAAATTACGACTATAAGCAAGCAGTAAGCTTTTAGTACAATAAAAAAAAGGATTTAAATTTTTCATCTTTTTATTTTTTTTACAATTTTCACATGCATGACAATTGCCCGCTAACATCTCAAAAAATGCCCTTTAAACAAAACAAAAAGGAGAAAACTTTCACACCAAGAACACAATTTTGGTCAGATTAATAGTAAATATATAAACCAACTGACGACAATCAACATAAAGAAACACTCCAAAAACACCTCTTCAATAGCAGATTTAAGACGTTAAGCAACAGAACACGAGCAACCAAATCCACATCAACACTAAAAAAAAAAAGGCAGATCCAAAGAATAAACTGGGTAACAAAAACCCCAATTCCTAATTCCCAATATAAACGAGGAGAAACATATCAGGAAATACAATAATCTCAAGGATGACGACGATTTAGGGCAAAAGAAGCAAGCAATAATTGAAAAGAAATTAACGGGCAGAGGAAGATTTATTACCTCCGAATCGAAAAAAATGGAGGGTAAAATCAATAATCCCTCGACGATACAAGCCGAGATAGAAAAAATATTGGAGATTGAGAGCGAATTTGGTCGAGATTTGAGATATTTGGCTCTCAATTGGATCTTTCCTCGTGTTTTCTAGGGTTTTGACCGATGTATGTTTAAAAATTAACTTATTTCCACCTAGTCCATAGGTTTACATAATTACAAATAGGTACAAATATATCCCAAATATTTTGTACTTGCTTCAGCCTCAACTATTCATATTTTGCACTTTTTTCCACAATATTTAATTTGTGACCTTTTTATGACATATAAGCAAATGTTTTTAAATATAATTAAAAGAAAATCCAAAACAATTTAAAGTTATTTTTTTTGACCGGACAATTTAAAGGGTTTGTTTCACACGCTATTTAAATAGGATTTTGGTGATTTGAGTATAATAATTTTTTGAATAGGATTCTAAATTTTTTTTTTGTAAAAGTAGGTAAAGTCTACAAAAATAAAAAATAATTTTATATAAAAGATGGTAGAGATATTGAGGTTTAATAATAAAATTATATGAAAAAATTATATTTTAGGTAAAAAGTGGTAGAGATATTAATAATATAATGTAAAAGATGGTAAAGTTTAAGTGTATAAGATGTAAAAAATGATACGGTTTAAGTGTGTAAGATATAAAAGATAATAAGGTTTAAGTATGTAAAATGTAAAAGATGGTAAAGTTTAAATGTTTAAGATGATAAAATATGATAGGATGATGTAAAAGGTGGTGAAGTCCACATGATAGAATATAATAGAGAAAATAACAAATTTTTGAAAAATTTTAGAGAATATAATAGGATTTGAAATTTTTTTAGT
>WUAT03000008.1:4938526-4949453 GCA_010015005.3 Ulmus americana
CAAGCTGTTCTCTCGATTAGTCCCTTGTCCCTCGATTGTACCTCGATAGTCCCTCGATCTGACTTAAGCATCGGAGCGTAATCGAGGAACAGCTCCCCGATTACTCTGACTGCTTTCTTTTTTGTAAATAGTCTGTTACAAGAACTCTCTAGACCGATCTAGCTCCAAATCACGTTGCTGACTAGGAGAGCAAAACTTGCTTACTCAGGTAATTGCATACATGACTCACTTTGACCGTTGACCCATTTTTTGGCGTTAACACTAGATATATAATTGATTTATATGATTAGATACCGGATGAAAAAGTTGTTAGTTGAGTACCTAGTAGAGATTAACTTTTCTCTCCTCTATTAATAGTCATAGATATGTGCATAGGTCGGTATCCCTGTTTGTTTTTTTTTTTTGGATATATCTATAATATCCTCTAATGTAATAATTGGATGTTAATTTTGTTATCCAAATATCGGATGGATGGATTTGAATGTTAGATTAGATGATTCAAAAATTTTACTATTGGATGTTAATTTTGTTATCCAAATATCCGATGGATGGATTTGAATGTTAGATTAGATGATTATTCAAAATTTTCACTATAAAAAGTTAATATGTATTTATACTTTTGTTTAAAATATTAAATTAAATTGGATGTTGACTTTTAGATTGGATGATTATTGAATTTTCACAATAAAAATATTTATGTATATATATATATTTTTTTTGCCAAAAATTTAAAAAATATATAAATTTAATATTTTTTTTTTCAGTGAGTCAGTCGAAAACTAAAATTATTATATCTCTAGCTTATATTAAAATTCATGTAATAAAATATTATAAACAAATAAAAATAATATATAAACTTTGACCGTACTTTTCTTTTTTTGAGCATCCGTACTTTCTTTTAGCTACATCATTATTAATTTTATGAAACAAAATTATTTTATATTTTTAGTGGTTAAAAATCTTATGACTGATATTTCTAATAAGTATTAGTCTTCTATATAAAAATAATAATGATAATAATAATAATAACATACTTGAAGTTGAAGCTTTGGAAGAGAACAAAATCCGGTGCACGGTGGCATAAACAGCAACCTTTAAATTCTTATCTTCTCCTTTATTAAGAAGCTCCACAGCTCCATGCCTTCTTCCCAAATTATCAAAAGTGGAACCCGACTCTTTGGTTCCCAAAACATGATCCAAACTGAACCCATTATCCGGTCCAACTCCAGCTTCCAACAAAGCTTCTTTGAAAGCAGAACTCCAGAGAGTCAAATTAGAACGAGACACAATACTCTCTTCCACCCACTCATAAGCCTTCTCAACTTCCTCCCTCTCCCATTCGACACCCGACTTGGAAAAGAACTCTTCATGGGCGCGCGAATAGAATCCGGCATTGATCATGCTTGTCCCTCCCAAAACCCTACCTCTTACATTTATTACACCGTCCTCGGAGGTGAATTTCTGAGCTGGTGTTGTTTTTCCATCGTCGGCTTCCATGAGATTGGCGAAAAACCCGGAGGCACTCAAGACGTTCGGGGTGGAATTGGGAGCACCGCCTCTCTCGAGAACTAGAACCGAGTATTTTTCTGATAGAGTTGCTGCCAATGGACAGCCTGCTGTGCCTCCTCCGATTACTATGTAGTCGTATTCTTCTTCTTGTGGTAGATTGGTGGCATTGTGGACAAATTTCATGTAGCTAAAATCTGGACAAAATGATGAAAATTATGACCCATGTCAAAAGAGTTGTGAAGTGTGGCTTGCACAGCATTTTTGTCTCTAAATTTAGTTAGAATAAATGATCTTTAAATTTGATTTTATCTAAGAGGACTAACAAATCAATAAAAATTGTGAGTTTATGGACCAATATGCAACAATTCGAAGACTTTAGGAACAATTGTTTGTGCCTAAATGAGTGTAAACACGGTGCTTAACGTAGTTACCCAAAAGCACTAAGAGTAATAGACGTTGCGAGGTTAGGGACTTTATGCTAAAAAAAAAAAAAAAAGGGTTTAGGGATCAAAATACAAAATTCAGAATAATTTATTTTTGTGTCAAAATTTAATTGGGTTTAGAACGTCATTACCCAAAAGGATTAATCAAGCAACAAAAATACAAATTCATAAACGATTCACGCTAAAAAATATTTGTTGAGAGACCAAAATGCTATTTTTTGTATAATCTAGAGACCAATTATGCCAAAAAAAAATATATTGGAAATATATTTTTGTTAACTTTTAATTATACAAACACAATTAAACCTTTAAAAATAAAAAAAATAAAAATTGAAACTGCAACTACACATAGATATAAGTTGCAGTCAATGATCATTAATGATATCCTTCCAAAACAATTAATTAGCTAGAAAATGAAATATTTTCAGGATATTAGAAATGGAAAAGTAGGTAGGATAATAACGTACCTTGATAAGAGTGAGTGGCCTGTGCAAGAACCTGCAATTGATGATGAAAACTTAACAAGAGAAGAAGAAGCACTGGTAAAACAGCCATTGCTGATATCTCCTTTTGTTTAATCTTCAGAATAATGCATTTATTGCTTCTTGGGTAGTATTTATACTTGGGCTAAGTTGAAGCCCTTTATAAAATAAATTATCCTAAAAACAAATAAACATAAAAATACAAAAGCTTTGATTTTTCTTAACTAACATTTTCAACATTCAATTCAATTCAATTAAATATATATTCAACATTCAATTTTTATGGGAAAATTACATTTTAGTACCCTCTAGTTTGACGATATTTTAAAAAATACTTCTAGTTTTTAAAATACCAAAAATAAGCCTCTAATTTATGTAAATTACATCTAAGTACCCCGAGCTCGTCCCTTTTTTTTCTAAAAATACCAAAACTACCATTTGAATTCTATATTAAAAATAATTTATAATAAAAAAATTGATTTAAATTTAAAACAAAAAACTAAAAACCTATTTCCCAAAATTACCACCATTTCCTTCCCAGTTTATTTCTACGATTCTCGATCCTTCTCCCTCTTTTGAAACCTGGATCATCACTAAAAATCGAGCTCGCATTCGTTGGCGGTGACAGAAGTAGCGGAGTTGGAATTGGAAGCAGCGGCAAGGGGAGAGAAGATGGTGGGAATTGGAGATCCGATGATGGCGATGCGGGAGAATCATCGAAAATTGATAGGTTTGGTCCATTAGGGCTCTCTTCCTCGCTGGGTGGAGATCTAGAGTTGTCGCCGATTCGCAGTTTCCTTTCAAGGTTATGATGGAGGAATTGGTCAGCATCACGACTTGTGTCCTAGGAGACATGGCTTCTCGCCCCAATTTCGGCCTCAACGAGCTAGATTTTGTCTTCTCCACACTCGTCGTCGGATCTTCATCCAATCTCCCTGCCATTTTCGTCAATTGCCCCAAAAGCCACATGTTTGAGCCAGGCTCCTTCACCTTGGCCAATCGATTGGGCACTTTTATCTATGAAGGAACAATCTTCACTGTGTTGGGATCGCTGCGGGGCTTGTGGGAACCGCCCTTTCAAATGGGTTGATCAAGCTAAGGAAGAAGATGAATACCAACTTCAAAACGCCCAACAAAGCTCCTCCAACGCTTCTCAACACCTTCACTTGGTTGAGATATCGTCGCCGAGGACGAATTTCAATTCTGAATCGCCATTGAAGAACTAAGTATGAGCTTGGTTCAGCAGTTTTAATGGTAAATTTCAATGTACACATGCAATTGGATAAGATTTGAATTTGATTTCACAATGAAATTTGAATTTGATTTTGGTTAATTTGTTTGGGTGAAGTGGTGATTTTTTTGCGGATTTCTAGTTTTGATTTTATAGTGAATATTGAATTTGCTTTCTGATGAATTTGTTTGGTGAAGTAGTGATTTTCTATTGATTTCTAAGTTTGATTTTACTCTGGTTTGGTGAAGATTCCTTAGATAATCATGTTTGTAGATCTGGGTTTGAATGCTTTTGATTGTTTGTAGATTTGTGTTTGAATGTTTTGGGTGTTTAAGATTTTTGCAGATTTGAGTTTTAAATGTTTTCGGTGTTTGAGATTTTTGTAGATCTGTGTTTGCAGATCTAAGTTTGAATGCTTTTGATTATTTGTAGATATATGTTTGAATGTTTTTGGTGTTTGAGATTTTTGAAAATTTGGGTTTGAATATTTTGGGTGTTGGAGATTTTTGTAGATTTGAGTTTTGAATATTTTGGGGGTTTTGGGAGACATGCGATGGCGGTTAGAGGGGGTGACGACGATGGGGTTTGGCCGGGCGATTATGGTGGATAAGAGGAGATGTTGTGGGGGATTGGATTTTGGAGAGAGAATGGATCATTTTTATTTATTAGTTTATTTAGGTTTTTAGCTTTAAGTTTTAATTTTAAATCAATTTTATTTTAAAAATTATTTTTAATATGAAATTCAAAGGGTAGTTTGATATTTTTAGAAAAAAAAAAAGGAATGAGTTTAGGGTATTTAAACGCAATTTACGTAAAATAGAAGCCCATTTTTAGTATTTTTTCAAAAGTATTTTTTCAAAATTTGAGGTATTTTCTAAAACTTTGTCAACCTAAAAGTACCAAAATATAATTTTCCCAAATTCCATTCGTCTAACAAAAAAAAAACTCGTTCGTTGTTGTGTCTCCAAAATTGATCAATAATCGACATAAAACATGTTTTTTTTTTTTTTTTTTTAGATAAATATTCAACGGAAGGTAACCACTTTAAAAATAAAAATATTATTTAAAAATAGATTTTTATTTCTTCTTCCCATTCTGTGTTGACATTTTTTTTAAAAAGGAAAATTTTCATTCCGGTACATGTAGTTTGTATTAATTTGATAAAGTATTTTTATTTCTCAATAATTTTAAAAAAATATCTTTAAAATTGAGTTTATAATCATTTAGTATTCTGTATTCTGGGTCAACTTAAATACTCCTGTATAAATTTAATTTCATATATTTTTATTTAAATATATACTAATTTAATTAAATAAATAAATAACACAAAATTAAATAAAATTACCTTTTATTTTCAATATTTCATAAACGATATGTTTGGAATTTTACAAAAATTTGATCAACTTAAAGTGAACTACGTTATTAAATAATCTTAAACTCAATTTTCAATGTCCTTTTTGGGATTATTAAAAAACAGGAACATTTTTTAAAATAAATGGAAACCAGAGTATCAAAATAAAAATTTTCCTTTTGAAAAAAGTTAAATCTAATAATAGATTAACGTCCGAAAAATTTGATTCATCCATGTGATCATGATTAAACTCCTGTGAGACCCACGCTAGGTTCCGTTATCCTCATTCTACTTTTTTCGAATTATTTTGTCAACGTTTGTTAGCAAATAGTTAATTCTTATTTTATTTTATCTATTGCGTATTAGTTGAAACCAAGCAACAATTCTTGACTTTAAGCAAAAAAAAAACAAACACAAGCTGGCTTCTACAATCCGTACTGAACAATTTCTTTGGTTGCTTCTTTTTCTGTTATTCTTTGTTGTCATACAGATTAATTGTCTTTATCATCACAAGGCTTTTAATTGTTTCGGTATGAATCGATTCTTAGTTATTTAGTTTTGCAAATGTTAGGTGGCTTTTCATTTTCTATTTTTGCCAAAATAAGATGAAGGGAAACTTTTATCTAGTTTGAAATTAATAAAATTGCATTGGAAAAGTTTATTTTTTTTCATTATAGTGTAAATGAATATTTATATAAGAGTACAAGAATAGCCTCCCTATTATATGACATATTACAAGAGAAAAAATCACATTACAAGAAAAGCAGTGTATAGCAACGACATCTATTGCGACGATAAAACGGATTTAGAACACATTGTGCGAACGAAATATAAATTTGACATTTATTCTTTCCGTATTTGAAGCATCTCGGAAATGACAATCGACTAGAGTTAGACGAAGATATCAGAAGACGCAGTTCGTTTGAAGTGTTTTGGAATGGTTTGTAGAATTTTCTTTAGACGGCGAAGCCATTTGTAAATGATAGGAGGTTCATCAAATGTCCCTGCAACCGATGTGTAAATAATGACAGACATCAATTGGCTGTCCTAGAGAGTCACATCTTTCAGTATGGTTTTATGGCGAGTTACAACGTCAGGATCTATCATAGGAAAAATGCGAATGTCACAATAAGCTTGAATGTGTCGGAACAAAATGCAAGAATACCCGAGAGAGATGAAATGTTTGATGTGCTTGATGATAGGACTGCACAGGGTCTGGGTTGAGCGGTTTTGAGCCTAAACCGTGGCCCAACCCATGGACTTACATCTGAAACTTGCACTTGAACAACTACCACTTGTTCATTCAAATCTAAAAATAAAATAAAAATAAAAATGGTTAGGAATAAGCAACATACAAATCAAATTAAACCAAGAACTATTAACTTGATCTAATAAGCAACATACAAATTAGATTAAATCAGAACTTATAAATCATCTAACAACCAAAACATATAAAGATTAACATCATCTAAGTCTCCAAACATACTAATCCAGATTCAAGATTTCAAAACATGCATATCCAATCAGATTCTAATTTGCAACTCTTATAACAAATAAATCAGATTAGACATATCCATCACATAAGATCTAAAAGAATCACATAAATTTCATAATAATCTGATATTAAAGAGCAGGAAAAACCAATATTAACATATCTAAAAGCAAATCAAAACTATATTGACAGAGATATAGCAAGGAATATATATATGTATTTCCATTGACTGGCCATGTATAACATCAAGAATTCTTTTATTTACAACTAAAGCTATATAAGTAACTAGACAACACCAAACATGATGACACTAAAATCAAGGAATCAATAAACATTAGAGAGATACCTTCACAATTTTGTATATGTCACTATCACCAGAAGCAGCTGTGTACACAACATGGTAGGGCTGCTTATGCAAATGACAATCAACCCTGCAAACTCGGTGGCATTTGTTGCCAAAAGGAAAACCATTTTCAAATACAACAATTTAGCAAAATCAAATAACAACAATATTATTAATTTCAAAATTTAAATCAAATCTAATCTATCATTACAAAGCATTTAATATCTACATAATAATATAAATTCTGATACAACAACTTAGCAAAATCACATAACAACAATATTTTCAATTTCAAATTTTAAAGTAAATCTAAATCTAACAAAACAAAGCATTTAATATCTACATAATAATATAAATTCTAATACAACAACTAAGCAAAATTACATAACAACAATATTTTCAATTTAAAAATTTAAATCAAATCTAAATCTAACAAAACAAAGCATTTATTATCAACATAGGCATAGTTTGGTAATAATGTGTTTTAGGAAGAAGCTGCTGCCAGCTGTGCTGGAGGACAAAGCTGCTGTGAAAGCAAGTAACTGAGTGTTTGGTAATAAAAAATTTAAAAGTCCTAGAGACTCTAAAAGAAGTGGAGTGATGTTTGATAAACTAAAAACCTAAAGTGCTGTGAATATTTAAAAATATCAAATATTCATAATCTATATATATATTTTTTCGTAAAAAGAAATTAATTATATTTCAAAGTAAAAATTCAATCATTGAGTTATTTAATTTTTAATATGTTCATAGAACTTATTTACAAAAATATTTATTATTATTATATGTAAAAAGAAAAGAAAATATATTAATTTGATAAATTAATAAGTAATAATTTCAAAATTTATAAACAAAAATTAATCACAACATGATGTATGATATATTAGAGAGAAAAAAGATAAAATATCAAATGTATAGAAGAGATATATACTAGATAAAAATATGAGAGAGAATCTAGTGAGAGAAAAATAGAAGAAGGTTTAGAGAAAAATATAATCTAAATAAAAAAAAAATATAAAAGGTAAAAAAGAAATATGAAATAAAAAAAATTAGTCACAAAAATAAATTACAAAAAAAAAAAAAATTTTGAAATTTTCAAACAAAAACAAGAAACAACTTCCAAAAGCAACCTCATATTTGCTTCTTTTTTCTGCTGTAAAAATGAGCAAACTTCTAAAAAAAGTGTTTTTATTTCTATTTATCAAACACATTTTCTTGATTCTGCTTATAAAAAAAAGTAAAAGTAGGCCTTCAAAAACATTACCAAACTGGCCCTTAGTCTCTATCATTTTAACTCTTACTCAATTGTTGACTTCTGACTTGATAAGAATTTGGCGCTTTTGTCATCGTCTTTATCAAATCTAAATAAATTTCCTATGAATTTAAATTTTCTAACATAATAATTATATTTTTAGTATATTTATTAATTCGTTAGTACTTTAATTTTATATTTAAGTTGAATATTATATAATATTTTAGGAATTTTTCAATCGATATAATCACCTATTCTCTTACATTCGGGTAAACGTTTATTTTCTTGAACTATAATGTTACTTTTATTGTATTTACATTGTAAATGTGTTAAAAAAATTGTGCCTTTTATAGGAGGGTTTTGTTATGTTCTTAGTATCATGTAGTTTACATATTGTTAGTATTTATCAAGTAGTTTCATTGTTACCTGTTTGCATGCGTTACAGCTGCAATTTCTTCACGGTCAAAACATTGGTTTGATACTTTTTTAGCCTTTGCATATTACCGTTACAAGATCTCTTTTTTAGTTTCATGCTGAAATTATGGTCACCATTTTGGCTTCATTTCCTAACAACAGTACAAAGAAGCATTGGTATTCAAATTCTAAACTTTGAACTGCAAGTTCTCCCCTAATTACTTAGGAAGCCAATCACACATTTTACTTAGGAAGCCAAGCCAAGCCAAGCAAAACACTTTGATTTGCATCCCCGCATTATTTAAGTACATTTGGGATTTTTCAGTACAGCAAAACTAAATCTCTGATCTCACTATTACATATAGAAATATGTACATGAACTCGACAAACCATCTAACTCACGCTAGCACTCGGGAGGATAAAAAAAAAAATCAGTAACTACTTCAGCTAAACTAAGATAACACCTTCTGGGCAGAGGCTGGAGAGGCCTCCTATGCATTTCCTCCACTGCAATGGTGAATCCTTGCGACCGTGTGAAAAAGAAGTTATGCTTGATTTCTTTAGAACAAGTTTGATGTCCCTGTTCTGTCAGCACCATTAAGAACAAAC
The DNA here is from genome assembly GCA_010015005.3 of Ulmus americana. Lineage (NCBI taxonomy): Eukaryota > Viridiplantae > Streptophyta > Magnoliopsida > Rosales > Ulmaceae > Ulmus > Ulmus americana. Next base: position 4,947,653 of record WUAT03000008.1, read on the forward strand.
TACTTCATAAGTTACTAAATTATGATCTCTCTTGAAAGCTTACCGACCTAGACAATGCTGCTGGATTGGCTTGTAAAACTTGTGATGTTTCTGCTACTTGAGCCTTTTTGTTGTTATTTGATTGGAATGCTTTAAAGAGTCCTCCCCCACTACACGAATCAGCTTGATCATTCTTAATACCTAGTGTTGCCCAAATAGAACTTTTTGCCGCTTCACCTGGATCATCAATTCTCAAAGTCTTTGGAATCCAAAGGCATCTCTCGGAATTGTTCTCTTTTGTCGGTTCCTCTTCCCCGGAGTTATTGGGTTTAAGAGCGTTCTCATCCCTTGAATGTTTTCCCAAGGTTGGAGAGTTAGGACTAGAGCTTGGGGCAGTTTGGTTTGGAGAAGCCGGCTGTGGAACCCAAGGGATGTTCCAAGTGCCTGGAACACTACAGCCCCAATAAGCTGCCGCTGGGTAGAATGGCATAGGAAAGCCTGGCGGGCAGAACGCAGGCATTGGTACCGGATGGCTCCACTGAGCTGAATTCCAGGGGTAAGGCCAAGGAGCTCCAGGATAGCAAGGCATTTGAGGTGGGAAGCCCTGACAGTTCTGTATCACTTGCTCTTGTGAACCATTTTTGCATCCTTCATCTTTCGAATTTGATGCTGGAACTGAAGATCCATTTAAATTATTATCACTGTTTTCACCACCTCCATAAGGTACAGGAATCCTTAGTTCTTCAGGCTTATGAAATCCATTCCGTGTGTGCATTGTTTTATCAGCAATGTTCAGAACAGAAGCCATTGATTCACAAAGGGGTGTATCCGAACCAAAGGTTAAGACGGTGCCATTAGCTTTCACTGAAGGATGGTGAGCATGCATTCCATTTGGAATATCAGGTTGGGCATGCTGCAGAGCTTCAGAGACAGTTATGTGGCGAAAGTGAGAAGCAGAGTTCTTGTTCTTACGTCGACCAGCCCCCACAGGCACATTTCTCATGGTCCCACCAGCGGTCCAATACCTTTGGCAGTTCTTGCAGAAGTGTCGAGGTTGGTTGACATTATAATTGTTGTAGTAACAGAACTTGGTGTCCATGCTATTACAGCGAGGGCAAGGAAGTATCTTATCTGGTTTCTTCAGGGTCTTTTCTTGTGAATTGTCTGTTTCACTCTGTTCTTCTTCAGTCTTTGAAGCTTTAAATGTAGCACTCTCATCCTCAACAGAAGATGTTTTAGAATTGTCGCCAATTTTAAAGGTTGCATCTGGAGTCTGAAGCTCTTCTGAAGAGACGGGTTGGGCTCCATCTTCCTGTTTAGTCTCACTTGGCTTTTCTTCCCCTGTTACCTGAATTCACCAAAATTTCCGCTAAGAATTATTTTCATTCTGAGTCTAATTGAATACTGAGAACTGATTCGATTTCAATTAGCTGTGTGGCTGTGTTATGAACAAAATCCACCCCATACTAATTTATATTAACCAAATAGAAATTAGTTCTGGCCATTGCGACACAGTAATTTCATTGTGATCTTGTCTGTAGCATGGGACTATATAAATCAACCAGATCTTAGTACTCCTAAATCCAAACTGTATTCACAAATAAACCAATATCTTCTAACAGGATGAGGCTGCCCATAAACCTCTATAACGCACAATTTTTTGTCCTTTTTTATTTCTGTACAAGTAAATAGACAAAAACAAATTATGCCCAATATAAAATGGGACTAAATAACAGCATAACAAGTTGTAGCTTGATTTTATGATCTATTGATAGCCTTCTTTATATAATATAGAAAGTAACTACATATATGATATACAGAT
>WUAT03000008.1:4953917-4970347 GCA_010015005.3 Ulmus americana
TGATAATTGATCTTGTCTAATTCTGGCCTTTGAATTGTCATCCTCTGTTGTGTATTTATGTGTTTTCTTTGCAGGTGATTTGCCACTGCCCACCAGGCTGCCTAGAGCATGATTCCGACTATTCTGTGTCAACATCAGTGGCTTTGTTTCTAAAGATTTGTTGATGGTGTTTGTGTTTTGTTTCAAATTTGAGTTCCTATGTATTTTAAGTTTAGTTTACTTTGATTTATGGTATTAAATTTTTAATAAGTGGGGTTGCTTTGTAATTATTCAAATCACATTCATTGTGTTTCATGGTCGGAAATCATGATGTTTGTAACTTTTGACCAACTTTGGTTAGGTATATGAGAACCCACACTAGTTCTCTGTTATCATTTTTACTGATATATATATTTTTGTTTACAAACCAATTTATTGCATAATGATCCCTATCTTGGGCATAATTACTATCAAGTCCTTAGATTATATCAAATAAGTCCCTAACTTTGTAAAGTGATCTTTAAATTTTATTATCTCTATTAGGAGTGAAATTGAGATTTTTAATATATATATAATGTAAAAAATTTTCACTTAATTCAACATAAATGAAACTATTCAATAAAATATTTAATAAAAATAATTATGTAAAGAAGTCTACAACGCTCTTATTATCTAATACCGATAATAATGAAACTATAATAGTGAGGTTGCTAATATTATTAGCAAGTATAGTAAGTATGATGATTAAAAATAGAATACACAAATTATTACATTTGTGGAATAATTATAATTATTAAAAATAATAATAATAATGATACAATAAATTAGTAAAATGTTGGTTAATAATATTAGGAAATATAATACTATTACCAAGGTACTATTTTTTATAATAGTAATTCAAACTATAATAGGATAGTTAATATTTTTAAAATATAATTGGTATGGTAATTGTAATTATTATTTTATTAATAATAATAATAATAGAATATTTTCGGAGTAAAATTGTTACAAATACGTCTCTTCTTATTCTGTAAATTTTATTTATCTATTTATTAGTAATCTAATTATTATAAGATGTGTAATGATAAATAGTTTTAATTAATACTCTTATCATTTACCATAAACTTTCGACTTTAAAAATTCATTCTATTTCTTTCAAGTATATTCTTTATTTAAATTTCATATATTTGCTTGTTTATTGATTAGTAATCTAATTATTACTAATAACTCTTATATATTTGAAAACGATTATTTTGCACTACGTTCTTATCTTTGACAAATATTTAATATTTATTTACTTCTAATTTTATTTTTCGAGTAATGCTATAACTATCGCATTGGTACAATCTTTTTATTTTAGCAAATTCTAACTGCGTCATTCCAATACAGTAATTCATATAATTTCAACTGCCATTTTATTTCATAATAATTAAATGGAAAAAATTATAATTTCAGAGTTCTAAAATTTCCAAGGTTTACAAGCTTAGTAAAAACCTTTTAATCAGAGGTAGTGTGTAAAATCTACATTAGTGTAGAGTAGTTTGAAAAGTAGGTTTATAGAGTTTGATCATATTGAATATTTGGAGATCAATTTTTTTTTTCTTTCACTTGATGCTTTGCATAAAATTATTTGGGAAGTAAGATAAATGGTTGGAAAGGTTGTGCACTTTGGTGTTTAGATGGTTGAAATTGTAAATGAAATTGATTCATAGATTGTTTTTGAGCTTAAATGATATTTAATCATTTTATGTGTTACATATTTTGTGCAATTTTTGAGACAACTATATGAATTAACCCGAAAGCTTTTGTTTTGTTTCTCGTATTTTGTTTTGTTTTTGTGTCTAGGTTAGGGTTTTAGAAGATATTTGTGGGTATCATCGCTGGAAGCCATCACGAGACTATAACTCGTCCGACTAGGGCCACCTAAGGATTTAAAGGCTTGTTGTATATACTAAATGTAACCATGACGCAAGTGATTTAGGACTAGATTAGGTTTAGATTTTGTTTTTGTTTTAGTTTAGAGATCTTTTTTTGTTTCCTTGAATTGTTAGAGACTAGTAATAAGTTGGTTGGGGGTTGTGATAAGTGTTAGAAATTATACTTAGAACGGTAATTATTGAGTGGTACTTGTAGGTGATTGTGGCACCAAAGTGTTCAGGCCCTAGTGCCGTGGTGCCAACCCAAGATCTCTAATTTCCAGATTTTATCTTTTCAAAATAATCCGATTTTCTTAGGTTTAATGATATATATTTTTCTCCAAAACACCCCTAGACTCTTTAGATCTATAAATATGTTGGCTTAGGGTTTGTTTTATAATTCAACTATCATAGATTATTGATTCAATTAAGAAGAGAAACCTAAAAGAAATCTACATGGAAATGAAGATGGTTCTTCGTTGAAGCCTCTAGCAAAGCTAGAGATGATCTCTTAGATGTAGTTGTTCTATTTTATTTATTTTTATTCAATTAATGTTTTGCACTATGAATATTTGTATTTTTTGAGATGATTTCTTATTTAATAAAGTGGTTTAATTTTTAATGTGATATTTGAAATGTTTTCTACTTTCATAGATTTTTTTTACTTTAATGATATGTTTACTTGAATATAATTATTTTCAATAGATCCATTTATAGGATTGTCAATTTTTGCAGTTATGCCCTAGAGATTTATTGTTGACTTTAGATATCTTATAAGACAAGTCTCTTGTAAGTTACTTGAGAGGAATTACCTCATATCAAACAACAATAGATTAAATTAAAAGGGATTTGATGATTATCTTCCAATTTTTAATTTGGGATGTGAGTTAATAATTGAGTTATGACATTGAATCAACAATTGGATTAGAACTACGAAACCTAAGAGTGAATCTCAATACTTTTTGTCTTAGTTAATTGATTAAACCTTTCCTTGCTAATTATTTATTTATTTTCTGTGATTCTTTTGTTTCCTAATACAGCTTAATTCGTAAACCTTGCTTGTAGATCGCATTCTTCATGAAATCAACACCTCTTCTAAACTACAATAACCACATTTTAGTTGAGCGTGCATCAATGTGGAACTTAGACTTTTGAGGACACTTTGGACTTTCTACAAGCAATGCCAACAATATTAATACCAATGGGGTTGCTACTGTAGGCCTTTAATTAAAAGACGACGCTTTAATCTTGTCATTGAAAGTTAATTAAACTATCAATTTAACTACCCACAGATAGCAGTGTCGCGTTATAATTATACGTAAACAATTTATAGCTAAAAATGACCATATATAAACAATTTATAGCAGATAATGACTAAAATGCGACGCTGCTAACTATAATGAGTAGCCAAATTGATAGTTTGGCTAACTTTCAGTAGCCCTAGAGATAATTTTCCAATTAAAAATCATACGGCTCTTAAATTATCCTTAAAGAATAAAATATATATTAATGTAATTAATTGTGTTTTTGTATTAAGCTGGTGATACTTTTTAACAATTTTGAAAATGTTAAAACTCAAATGCCACACACAATGAAAATCATTCCTAGTTTTCCCCATATACCGGTTCTTGGTTTGTAAACCTAAGCAAGTGAAACAGACAGGTTAAAGTGGTCCCAATTCCCAAACAAGTGAAACGGAAACACATAGTTCTACTTCATTCAAACCCTTAAAATGGGTAAAGGACTGAATTTTCCTCTACCAGAAAGAAACATTTTTGACCGACTTTAACAACGTTGTGATTGACAAAAGAATTTACAATATTTACCCAGAAAACGGTTTCTACTGCCTACTTTTCTAGGCAAAATTTAGGTATTGAAACTACTCAACAGCATCCATGAGGCTAGAGGAAAAGTATTATACAGCAAACTCACCATTGGTACTTAGCTGCCACAAGGACCTCCTCATAATTCTGAGCTGCTTTATCCCAACTGAGGTCTTGCATCATCCCTCTTCTTTGGAGACCTTCCCAACTCTTCTTGTAGTCCCGGTAAGTCCATAAGCAGTTCCCTAATGCATGTATTAGCTTATTTGCATCAGCATTATCAAAAGTCCACCCAAGTCCCGACTCGTTGAATGGATCAAATTGCTGCACCGTATCTCTCAGTCCGCCAACACCATGAACAACAGGAATGGTGCCATAGTTCATAGCGTACAGTTGGTTTAGTCCACAAGGCTCAAATCTTGATGGCATGAGTAATACGTCTACACCAGCAGTTATCCGGTGAGCCAATGGGACAGAAAAGCCAACCCATCCTCTGACTTTATCACGATGTTTCTGTTCGAAGTCCCTAAGCATCTGTTCCAAGTCTGCTCTGCCAGTTCCCAACATGACTAGTTGCACATCCTGACCCACCATCCATGGAATTGCATCAGCTATCAGATCTACACCTTTCTGGTGATCCAACCTCCCGATGAAGCCAAGTAGGGGCACATCTTCTCGAACAGGTAAACCTAGCTCCTTCTGTAAAGCTGCCTTACACTGAAGCTTGCCAGTCTGGAGTGTCTCCAAGGAGTAGTTTGTATACCCATCCGAATTCAAATGTTCATCATATTGTGGGCTCCACTCTTTTGTATCAATGCCATTCACAATGCCCCTAAACTTCCAATCATTCTCATTTATGATATTGTGCAATCCCCAACCACCTTCAACAGTTTTGAGCTCCCAGGCATAACCATGACTTACAGTAACCACACGGTCTGCTGTCTTTAACCCAGCTGCGAAGATGTTGAAGTGGTCACCACCAACAGGATCATACAATCTGAAAAGGTCGATGTAGTGTTGTGGCAGATCCATATAGGAGAAATCATCTACTGGGCCCCGACCCTGAATATAATGTATATATGATCAAAATTTTAAAATTGCAAACAATGCCGAGACTTCTTGGTACATATAGTTTCAAGTCTGAACTTCCTATAACGTATAAAACAAAAAGACTGATTGGCTGAAATAATTTTATGAAACAGGAACAAACCTGGTGAGCTATGTTATGAATTACAAGGGTCGACCTTGTGTACATCATTAAACCATTGTCTCGATAATATGCCTTCAAATATACTGGTAACAATGCTGTATGCCAGTCATTTGCAATGAAAGCCAAGTTTCCATCTCCGTAGCAGACACCACCACATGGAACATACCAGGGGACCTGAAAGTCGCCAACAAAAATGATATTCATGCTGTTAATTTTAAGTTAAAGTTTCCCCAAAATGATATTCTTGCTTCTTACTGAAATGATTATGCGTTAAATTGAGGTGTGAGCAACAGTTATTATAAACATTAGATCAAACTGTTACTGATATCTTAACTAATTGGCTATAAAATTGAGCCAATATACCTCAACAGCTGCCTTGCAAAACAGCACCATTCTTCTTAATATTTCCTGCAGCACAAAACTAAAGGTACGTGAGGCGTAAATGCATGCAGACAACATTAATCCATCAAAAACAGTGAATAAATTAGGCTTAACTAAAGGAACTTAAAAGAAACAAGTGAAATGAATCATAAAAAATTAGCTTCTGTCCATCAATGAATCTCAAGAGAAGACTCAAAAGCAGAGGCTAATTTCAATGCAAAAACTCAGGCCATATAGGAGTTGATCCTATCTTCTTGTTTTTCACTCAGTCATTAATTTTCATCTTGTCTGTTGTCTCTCTAATTTTTTGCCACCAAAGATAATAATAGCTCACTTTCAGTTAAACCTCAAAGATTAGCACAATTGGTTAAGAATCTGACCTTATAATAAAAGTCATACAAAATTGAATCTTTCTTGGGTACTCTATTGCTATCCAAGGACCCTAATTTTCAAGCCAAACTCCAAAAGAACCACAAATTTTAGCCTAGTCTTTATATATTCTGGGCTGGTAATGCAGGCAATTTCACACATGGCGGGACAAATGAAAAGAAGATTTCCATGCCATCAACATTAACAAGATGTTAAAGAGAAAAAAGAAATATTTCTCAGGAAAAAATTGGAGGCACTCCGCTTCTGAATATTCATATCAGAATCTTAATTAAATTTTTAATGCATGTGATAATTCTGCTAGCGTAATTGTTCCACCAGGACCAACTCATCCCTTGAAAAGTAATTGCAGCTAAAACAACACAAAGAGACATCTCACCTGTCGGTCACCTCCGTATATATTTTTCTCTATATGGCGAAATACAGGACTGTCGAGGAAAATAAAATCTACACCATCAATATAGGCTTGGAAATATTGTACTTCCATGTCCTGCAAAACAAATAATCATTACAAGATGACCATGCTATAAATCCTCTAATTTAAACATTATCAAAAATGAATCCTTCAAAAAAAAAAATCATTATCAAAAAAGAAAATGACAGCTAAATGCCACACCTGGCCCGCTACTTTATATCTTTTTCGGATTCCTGTATCTTGGGCCTCAGGATAATTACCATAACGAGGTGCCACAACCTACAGAGAAAAAAATGCTTAAACGAAACAGAAAATCTGAGTTTCGAACAGCTGTGGTAAAGTAAATCGTGTGGGAGTTATAACTAAGAATTACATTAACAGAATCAAGCTGTCCATAGTTTTTCGCAAGGCTAGAATTTTATCATGTAGCTTGTTCAAAAAGTAATGTTTATATGCAAAATGATTGATCAATTCAGCTGTAAAGGGAACAACCAGACTACCAGAAATATTCCCAGGTAAGAGATATCTAAGTTCAGTTCAACACAGGCTTGAAATATGAATAAAGTCACAGCTCTTTCTTCTTTGAGAACATCTCACCTCTCCTTCTGAAGGATTGCACCAAAATATAATAATAGAAGGACAAGAACATTACCATGACCCTATGTCCACGACGAGCTAAAGCCTTTGGTAAAGCCCCAGCAACATCTCCAAGCCCACCTAAAGATATTCATGTATCAGTCTTCAATTGCAGGCACATAAAAAAAACAGCATGAACACGTGTAATAATCTGGACTTGTTTTCAAAGACATACACATGCAGTGTCATTGTGGGTGACAAAGTTGGGGTGAGGTGTGTTTCTGTGGTGGTATTAAGGTGTATGATAAGGTATGTTTTAAGGAGTTGAGCTGTGTGTATGTAAGGCAGCTTTTAGCATAGATATTGTTCCATCTCAGAACATGGGCATACAGAAAAATACCTGTTTTTGACCATGGAGCACATTCAGCAGATACCAAGATGATATTCATGACATTTTCCCCAGCCAAAGGAGGAGGTTTAACTTCTTCTGTCAAAGGTTCATCTGTCACATCATTGACCTTCTGAAAAATTGGTTCATCCGATTTTACATGTTTTTCATCTTCTACAACAGAAGTTTCACGGTTCAAAAGAAAAGATGGAAGGTGATTAGACCAATCTGTTTCTGTACTAGAATCTTTTGATTCTTTGATAGGATCTACATGAGGGGGAGCGTTTTGTAGAGGTTGGTTTTCTCCATATTTACCAACACTTTCTTTGAACCCTCTACTAGAAGTAGAAGGTAGGTTCTCTGGCTTCTGTTCTGCAGTAGATGAGGCATGATTGCTTGAGAAGATGCTGTCATTTTTGTTTTCAACAGTATCTTCATCATCATCATCAATTGAACTAAGACCTGTGCTTGGTAAAGAGACGTCTCCTTGTTCATAAGATAAATCATCTCCCTCTGAATCAACACTGCTACTTTTTATAGAAGAAACTATTTTTTTCCTTTCTGCAATCTGAAAAATGTATGAATTTCGCATTAGCTTATTCAACTTTGAATAATTGCAAACACAATATATATCAAACTAGGAATTGAAAAAGACATACATAGATCATAAACTTAATAACCAAAAAAAAAAAAACACATTTGAGTTCTTCATAAATCTGAAATTAACCCAATGCCACTAAAACAGAAGAATCAACAAGAATAAGAGGACAAACAACATTTTATGAAGGACCTCAGCACCAAAAATGAAACCTTTTGCATCCGATTTACTAATTAACAAAGAATATATATATAATCACACCAGTAAATTTACTAAATTTAGAAGGATTCCCATATACCGATTGGCTCCCTAAGTCTATTACCTTCAATTAAACACAAGAATACGGACGGTCCGAAAACTATGCATCTCCATTAAGAGCGAAAAAGAAAAAGAAAAGGGTCTTTCTTGACAAGTAACAAATGAAAAAGCTTAAAGAAGAAGCAAAAGAATTCCCCGCCACATTTTGATAAACAAGAACAATGGCAGAAAGTACCTGTCGCATAATGTTTCTTTGCATCGCCAGAACCTTCTTGCTCTTTTCAATGGTGGCATGAATCGCGTCTTCAGATTCATCACCATCGCTCTCAGTTTCTTCAGAGTCCTTCTTGCTCTTTTCCATCGCTCTCAGAGGCTTAATCCTCCGAAGCTGTCCTCCATTACACAATCTCACCATTGAAGACCCATTACATTCAAGCGACTTTCTTCGGCCATACGCGAAGAACGGGAATCTGGGTCGGCGATAACTCTTACTGTGAAGAAGAAGAGCAGAACTTTCCGTCTTGGTATCAAAAGGTAAAGATCGTATCGAAACAGAACATTCAGAAACAAAAGGCAAAGATCCTATCGAAGCCATTTGGGAATGTACGAAGATTTGCTTCGAAGAAAAATCAAAACTTTCATGCGCAGAAGAAACTGGGTGGAAAATAAAACGAACCCATTTGAGGAAATTGGAAAAAGAAGGAAACCCAGTTGAGAAAATTGTGGTTGGAGAAGACCCAGATGAAGAAATGATCGAGAACGAGAGTGGAAACGAAGAAAAAAGATTAATGTGGAGAAACAAGTAAAAAGGAGCAATTTTTATGGATGGTCAGTGAGGGTCCCGCAAGAGGAGAAATCAATAGGGTAGTTTTTGAGGTTGAAATTTGTTGAAAAATTCGTACAAGTGGCAGTTGGCTAGCGGTCACAACTTGGATCATTATGTGAGCCTGGGCTTTTAGGAAGGCCCATGGTTGCCTTAAAGCCACTAACTTCCATGATTTTTTTATAGAAAATATGTCTATTTTATGGTATAATTCACCACCGTGTTTTATATTTCACTAATTTATAACCTGTCGGCTTTTTGGGTCATATCCAGCTCAGTGATATTGATGATTATTTATATAAAAATGACATTTTCATTTTGGTGAACCTTCCCCATCGTTAATTTTTAGAATTGTTATTATACCTAATTTTTCTTTTTGTTTGGACCCGGGTTTTTCCACAAACAACATGATAAGGTGGTCCATTAGCTTTAAACTATAGTATATTTCCAAGTCTACAACTTTTTGCATATGTTCAATGTGATACAAGCTAATAATTGATTTTGTAAGGAATAATTTGCTAATCAACCAGCTCCAGCATTAGTCTCAACAGATAACTGTAGTTAGTTTCTGTTACTTCAAATTGGTTTGAGTGGTTATTAGTTATTTAGTTTCTTGATTTGCTGCAAATGAAATGCCCTGTTCCTGAGAGATTTCAAAAAGGTCTATTTTGCAAAGCATAACATTTATTTTACATTTTACACACACACATATACATACATCTTTGTATGTATATGTATATACAGATCCATCATCCATACATGGTTCATCTTACTTAAGGTGGGAATAAGTTATAGGTGGATTCCCTTATCACCTTTCCATGTTTGAACTCTATATTGTCTAGCTTCTCTTCGCACCATTTGAGTTGAGAAGAAGAAAGCATAGACATTTGGAGCACCCTAGAGACTAGCTTCATGTCTATCATTGTGAACATCATCTCCTTTCTTTCTGACTCTTCTAAACAGTTTAGTGCTATTCTCCTTATGAAACACCTCTTCTTCCCTTGTAAATCTTTCATCAAAAGTTTGTTCTAAAACAAAACAAAGAAGAAAAAAAACACTTCAATCAGGTCTCATGGATCCTTATATTATGGGCTTTTTGGCACATTTGGTCCCCTTTTTATGTATGTTGTAGCATTTTGGTTCTCTACCTATAGAAATGGCACAAATGGTCTATTTCTATTTGAAAAAGTTACATTTTGGTACCCTATCAATAACAATAAAACATGTGGCACCAATGTAGCACCTATAATTAAATAATTTTGCACAATTAGTCCCTTATTATTAGCATTGTAGTTCTTTGGCCCCAAAAATAATTTTTAAAAATAAAAGAAAAGAAATTAAATTTATTTAAAATAAAAAAATAAATTAAATTTATGAAAATATTTTATTAATAAATTTTCTTAAAACAAAACAAAACAAAATTATTTAAACAAAAAATATATTAAATTTATTAAAATAGTTCCTTACATTTCTTATTAGCAATGTATCATTTTGCAAAAAATAAAAATAAAAAATAAAAAATTGTTAACATAAAACAATATAAATTAAATTTATACAAATCTAATTTTAGAAAATTTGTGGGTTTCATGGCCGTATAGCCTACTTAAAGTGGCTCTCACCATAGTTATATGCGACTGTTCATGGTGATTTTGGTGTCATTAGAAAAATTTTAACGAGAACTTTCCATTGCAAGCAACATTGTTGCATATAGCCACCACAAGAGCCACCTCAAGTAGGTCCTACGGCTATAAAACTCACAAACTTTTTAGAATTAAGTTTTTATAAATTTAATTTAGTTAGAATATTTTTTAAGAAAATTTATTTTTTGGGGAAAAAATGCTAAAATGTTAATAAGGTAAGAAACTATTTTAATAAATTTAATTTATTTTTTGTTCAAATAATTTTGTTTTGTTTTAAGAAATTTTATTTTTTGGGCAAAAATGCTACAATACAAATAAATAAGGTAAGAAACTACTTTCATAAATTTAATTTTTTTTTTTGTTTTGAATAAATTTAATTTCTTTTCTTTTATTTTTAAAAATTATTTTTGGGGCCAAAGTACTACAATGCTAATAACAATGGACTAATTGTGTAAAACTCTTTAACTACATGTGCTACATTGGGCCGCATGTCTCATTGTCATAGGTAGGGGACTAAAATGCAACTTTGTCAAATAGAAATGAGACTTTTGTGCCCTTTTCATAAGTAGGAAACTAAAATATTATAACATACATAGGGAAGGGATCAAATGTGCCAAAAAGCCCATATTATTATTTATGATCAAGGAAGATTAAAATCTGTCTTTGAATTTTACCTTTTGTAGTCTTTTGGTAAGCTCAGCTAGAAGCTCCAAATCTCTTGGGTCTTCCACAGGTGGACAAGTCCACGAAGAGCTTCTAGCTTTCCACCAAGGCTTCTTGCTGTTATCTGCTTTCACAAACATCCAAAATGCCTGTATGCATTCCTCTATGGCCTTCAAAACCTCTTTTAAGTTTGCCCCTTCTTCCTTTTCTTCAACTAATAACACTATTACAAACAAGAAATAATAAAGGACCCTTTTTCTTAGATTGTGAGAATCTATCAGAATAATTTATATAGTATGGTTTTCATAATAGACAAATTCAGGGTATGGGTATCATCTTTGTGACTGATAATGACACGGATACGGTTCAATGCATAAGAACAAATTTATGAATATAATAAAGGTGTAAAAGGTATATTGGAAATGGATAACTCTTTACTAATTGTTTTTCTTTTTAGTTATTAAATTAATCTTTATTTGTAGTTGATTAAAAGAACATAGTTTAGTCCTTGAAATGGCAGGCTTTGATCTAGTCAACAAACATTAAATATTGCAAAAAAGAAAAAGAAAATCAAAGATTAATCTTACCTGAAACCTCAGGAACCTGGAGAAGACTTTTGAGAGAAAATCTCCCTCGAACATAATTCCATACCCTTTTGCCCTCAGATTGTTCATCTTCCATGAATCTCTCTAAAAGTACTTGAAACTTTTGGAATTCACCTGCAACAATGTTAGAAAATATGATATTGGGAGAGCTAGAGCACTCAAGTTCCTTGACCTTTCTGTATTGATGATGAAGAGCTTCCCATGACAAGCAAGATTGAGCAACATAAACCATTTCAAAGTCGCTCTCTAAGCTTCTCAAGAGTCTTCTTTTAGCCATTTTCGTCCACGAGATTTGTAAAACACCGGAAGTTGGAGGCTCGATGCTCTGGTAAGAACCAGGAGATCCCAGCTGCTTGTTTTGGATTGCACCTAGAAGAGCAAAGTTGAACTGATGATAAAACTTATGAACAATAAAGAAAAATGTTTTTTTTTTCTTTATGAATGTTACTTTTGTGCTTTAAGATTCTAGCATATAAACCACAAAACCGAAAACAAGACATATAGATAAAATTGAGACACACTTATTCCACAAGTTCTGTCATAATTGAGTACATCGAACCATCCCATCCTTTCGGTGTACTTCTTGTATAATTCATCTGATTCTTCCATGTCTCTTCCAACACTCACTTCTCTTTCGACGAGTTGCAAACCTGAGGCACAAACAGCTGTCGAAAATTCATCCTCGTAGAGATCTTTGTCTTGTGAGATTGAGCTACAAACAGGTACAAGTTCAATCGAATATTCTTGTGTCGTGAACGAGTTAGGACTGATAAGCAAGTATTCCTTCCTGCTCATATCTTCAGAGGCAGAGAACATAGGTTCTAGCATATTTTCTTCTACCTCAAGTATTGAAATCGAACCATCTGCAGAGTTATTTCTCCCTGGAAATGCATTGCTCTCGATTTGAAGTAGAAGTTCACTTGAATTTTCATTCGAACCGCAAAACAAGTACTCCTTCCTTGTTGTATCTTCAACAACACCCTCAATCTCAAGTAACTTTATCTTGTATTGTAAAGATGCTTCGCTCGACAAAACACACGAAAGAGCAATTTGATTAGAGTTAAAATATGGTTGAGTTTCGAAATATTCCTCAACCTCTTCCTCATACTCGGCTGTTTTGAATCTAGTGAATTGGAAAAGAAAGACGATACACTTTCTAAACAACCCGAAAACGAAAAAACAGGAAACACAAATGATTCTAAAAGGAAGTGAAAGCACAAATAAAAGGCATTCTGTTAGCAGTTTGAGCCATAGAAAGATTTGGCAGAAACAAAGAAAGAAGGGGTGGATATAGAAGCTCAAATAAAACCACTTCTGAAATCCATCTGGGATTAGAATAGTTTCGATGATTAACCAGCAGGAAATTAAGAAAGCCATTCTGATCAGTCTCACTTCTCCATGACTGCTTCAAACTCTTTCTAAAAAAGACTTGTTTGTTAAGAGACAAGCATTAAGAAGCTGCCAAAGAAACATCCAAGAAGGAAGGGAAATTAGTTATCCAATCACTATAAACACGAGGACTTGATAAAAAAAGTAACTTATATTCCAAGTTGGAGAAAACTTAAGAATATAATCTTGACTAGTCTATTTGTCGACATCCCAACAAATATATTACTAGATTGCTTACTTGGATCCTATCCGGAATTCTCAAATCAGCAAAAATCCCTTGTTTGCCCTTGATCATCTCCAAGAAAAGATTAAGATGGAAATGACCAATTCTTGATTGATGACGATGGCTGTTGGAGGAGTGTTAGGACAGCATTAAGCACCAAATCCTTCATCATGATATGGCCTTAGTTGAAAGCTTAACTACATGTGGTAAGACAAATGACCAAATCTAATATTAAGATGTTAGCTCATACCTCATAAGCTTGCGATGGGATAATCACAAATTTAGTCAATGCTTTTCCCAATGATCACAACTGCTTACCTAACTTAACTATCACGTCTCTGACATGGAAATTGTGTTCCTTTGTTTCCCTTCACCAGTTTAGTCCATCACTGGAAAATCATGGTATGGTAACATATTCAACATCAATTGGATTTTTTTCCCATTAATATATACTCTGGAGTTACGTGTAAGCTTAAAAGGACTCGAAGTTTCAACGAAACTGCATGTAATAGACGTTTTGATTTTAAAATTAATCTTCCACTCATACAGGCTTCATCGCCAATAGACTTGTCTCTATGAAATTCTTGCAAAAAATTGACCAATGAAAAATGGAACTTGTATTTCTATCTTCAACAAAAGTTAAATGACTTTTTTTGTCAATGATGCTCATAATGACATTTTGGAGGAATGTTATGGAGAGTCGTACCGCGTGTTTCAGATTCCACATAAACGTCTAAATGACGGTGCTTGTCCTTTCTCTGTCACCTGGGAACAATTTTTCTATGCCTATTAACTTTTATTTTCTTTTTTCACTTATACTCATTTTTTTGGAACTAATAAATAACCCCTTATTTGATCTTTCTATATAGTTGTTGAAATTTGTCTCATAGTAACTTCTAAAAAAATTATAATAATGTATTTTTTATAATCACAATAATAAATTAGAATAAATATTTATAATAATCACCTGTATCATTATAAATTAATTCCGTTTTATTTTTTTCATTAATATTTAAATGTCTATCGGTAACAAATTATAATTTAGATTGGGATAAATAAATCTAATTTTTTTATTAAAAAAAATTATCAAAATTGTACTTTTGGGCACTTTTATACACGTACATGCGCATAATGATACTAAATCCCAAATGGTTTCTTTTGATATTTTCTCTAACATTTTAATGATTTTACACGGGATTAAAGTTAATAAATTGTAATTCTATTGTTCCTTTAAAATAAAAATTGTAATTCTATTATTTATCTAAAAAATGTTAGAAGTTCAAATAGAATAATAAATTGAAAATTTTTTTATATAAAAAAATACAACACAAGTTCAACTTCAAATTAGAGTTGTAAAATATTAAAAAAGAAAAAAAAAATATACCCAAATACTTTATAAATAAAAAGAATTCATTTAATGATAGTGAGTAAATTTTAAAAAAATGTCAAGTAACCGTATATATGACAAATTTGTTATAATTAAGCAAAATTTGAATAGTTCAATAATAAAAAAAAAATGCAGTTAATCATAACAATGACTTTTATTTTTAGAGAAAATAATACACATGAACCTTAATTTGTATTTACAGTCTCATTTTAGCCATTGACTTATAAAAGTGTAGCGATTTAGCAATTTTTAGCACAAACTATTGCACCAGTGGCTATTTCGTCCATTATTAGGCGTTAAGTGATGACATGGATGACCAAAATAGAACTTGAAGTTTGTTTTACTTTAACTATCCACGTCATCACTTAATGTCTAAAAATAGACGGAGTTGGACGGAATGGCTACTAATGCAACAATTTATGCTAAAAATGGTCAAATCGCTGCACTTTCACAAGTCAATAGCCAAAATAGAACTAAAAGTACAAATCAGCGACTACTGACAAAATTATTCCCTTTTTTTTTTTTATATATATAGTTTTTATTGTCGTTTATTTCTTTAGTTTCATTTTATGTGAATTTAAAATATAATACAAAAGTCTAAGTGAAATTGTTTCGGTAATATCTGTGCCTAAAGTCCCAACTAAATTGTTTTGGTTTATTGTAAATGATATAAAATATATGATTTGACATCGAATATATGGATAATGACAGTTAGATACCATATACACTGCATTAATGACATATGATACATTTGTTTGAAAGCAAAGACACTGAGATACTCTCAACTTGAATTTTAGGACAGTAGGATACCCTGAACCATATAAAATGATGAAATTACCCTTATATTAATTCAATAAATAAAATAAATTGTAGGTTTTTGGCAACATAGGCTAACTCTTAAAATATTAGCAACTTGATCCTAAAAAAAATAAAAAAAAAATTAATTAATTAATTTTAATTTTAATTTTATACTTTATTTCTCTTATCTTTTATTTTTATTTTAGGTTCCTGAACTCTTAAATTGTTAGCAATTTAATCCTAAAAATAAAAATAAAAATTCTTTTTTTTTCTTTTTTTAATTTTATTTTTCTCTTTCTTTGTCTTTTCTTTTTCGTGCTTCGTTTTCTTTTTCTTTTTTTCTTTTTTATTTTTGTTTTTGTTTTTTTGTTTTTTCTTTCTTGTCTTTATCTTTCTTCTTCTTTTTCTTCTTTTATTTTTCTTTTTCTTTTTCGTTTTTTGCCGGCCTCCAATACCTTGGTAAATTTTTTTTTTCATTTTCATTTTCTCTTTCGTTTTCTTTTTGGTTTTCGTTTTCGTTTTCTGTTTCTTTTTTCTTTTCTTTCTTTTATTTTCTTTTTCTTTTTCTTTTCTATTTTTTTCTTTTCTTCTTCTTCTTCTGCTAGTAAACAAAAGAAAACAAAAACAAAAAAAACACAAAAACAAAAAATAAAAATAAAAATAAAAAAGAAAACCACTACAAGAAAAGGGGGCTATAGAGGCAATCAGTGTCGTCGCTAAAGAACCCTTTGTCGTCGCAATAAACATACACAGACGACAAAGTCATCACTAAATATTGTCGTAAAAGACCCGTGCCTAATAGTCTATAGTGTCGACATTCTGTCGTCGCTATATTCGGAAGGCTATAGCAACGATAAATATCGTCTCTATAGATGTCTGACGTGCGGGCCCATATCTGAAACACCCCACCCCGCTAGACCAATTTAAAACACTCAATTGCGGAAAATGTCTAGTCGCGAGTGGAATGTCCC
>WUAT03000008.1:4979591-4992162 GCA_010015005.3 Ulmus americana
AAAGCTGCAATAAAAATATAATACAGATTAATTAGCTATGATGTCCCTTTTACTTTAGTGAATTTACATTTTGCCCCCTCATATCTTAAAATAGTTGTTAAACCCCTCGAACTTTGGACTAATTGACACTTACACTTTGTCCATTTTTTTCGTGAGTTTTTTTGGGTGCATTTTGCATCAAGTCACTTTAATTATAATTTTTAATAAAAAGAAATTAAAATATATTAAGAAATTCTTTCAAATCTTGAAAAAATCTAAATATATTTACACAGAAAATATTTAGAATTGAATAAAAAATAAATTTTGAAAGGATTTCTCGATATATTTTAATTTCTTTTTATGAAAAATATATAATTAAAGTGACTAGATGCAAAATGTACCTAAAAAAAACTCACAACAAAAATTGGACAAAGTGTAAGTGCCGGTTCGTCCAAAGTTTGAGAGGTTTAACAACCAATTTGGGACATGAGGGGGCAAAGTGCAAATTCGTTGAAAGTTAAGAGGGCATCAAAGCCAATTAATCTATAACAAAATTAATAATAAATAGAACACAAGTGCTTAAGGACAGCTAAAGGATAGAAGAAGCTTACAAATGTGATGGAGTATCCTGACTTTACATCATTAGAGTCCTCCACATCAAGAGAATCTAGATACTTAAGGATCTGTGCCAAGAATAGAAGGAACATGTCATAAAATTACACCAGTATTTATTCCTAGTCGGCAAACACAAGTACGGAACCAGCAATCAAAGATGAATCTAATTAAGTAGACTGATAAATGCAAAGAAAATTTAAACATCAAGAGTAAACTGTACAGCTGGTTAATTTTCAATTACACTTCCTACCTTCTGATCTTCGTCACTCAAAATATCAACAAGTGAAGGATGGCTCAGGAACTGCAGAAAACAATATAAATATTCATTATGATGTAAATAATTCGGAAGCATCATTACATGTTAGAGAATTTGTGGAGAGCCATTAGCAAGTTGGCATTTAACATAATAGGAAGTAGAATTTTGTGTAGCTTGATAACTTACAGCAGTCAACCAGAAATCTGGAATGGTCTTGACAACTTCATTCCGTCTTAGGTAGACTGGCCTGCGTATCTCATTATACTTTTGCTCAATTTCTAACACTTCATCGCTGGCTTCTTCATTAACCTGGTATGTGCCAAATGCCGGTGCATATTAAAAAATTATGACAGCTACATATCAACAATTAGGGACAACAATTAAACCAGCCATAGGTATAGCTGTATAGGTACTCTGATGATATCAGAATTTAGGGTCCGGAAGTCATTAATATGTTATAGGTCTAGTTCTTAAAATAAATACCCACTGGGATTCGGATTTAGTTATAGTAAATATGAAAAATCCTCATCCCGGTCCCTGTATCAGACTCAATTGTACATATATACTGGTATAATTATGTATATAAATATTTTTTACTTTTTCATAAAAGGAAAATTAGAGTGGTAAAGGTAACAGTAACTATATTTTAAATAAGAATCAGTGATGGAGATGATATTTACATCCCTACGAACAATAACTCAAATCATATCAGCAACACATAGATGATTTTTGCAAAATCTACAGCATTCAGTATGTTGGCCTACACACATTGGTTGGAAAACCAAGCAAAGACATTTTATAAGCAAAATCTTCCTACAATTAATCCAAAACAAGAAGCGTATGCCTAACATTGTCAAGAGTGTTCTTTTTCAAACAAAACAAAAAAGGGGGGATTTTTTATAATTCAATTGGCTATAAAAATTCTACTTTCTTAATTTCCTAACCATGCGAAATCCAAAATCCAGAAATGTAAAAACGAAAATCCAATAAATTTACAAGGGTGAAGAAAAGAAAGCATTACTCAGAACCCGCTCAATCTATCCCCATTCAAATTCGATACAAACAAACACAATTATTACCCAAATTGACCACTAAAATGATGATACGAACTAATAAAAATAAAAACGGAGAAACAGAGAGAAGAGAACCTTCTCGAGCTCGTCTTGAACCTCCTGCAACTTCTCGATTGCGAGGACGAGGGAAGCATCGACGTGATCGTTCTCCTCTTCCTCCTCAGGGGCGACCTTGGATTTCTTAGGCTTGTCGGCCACCATTTTCGAAGCAAAAGCGAGGGCTGAGAGAGACAAAGATACCGGCTTGGCTTCCTTCTCAGAGGAATTTAGGCTAAAAGTATTTATATAGGAAGTTGGGGGTGATGGAAGCTCTTTTGCATGCGTGGGTGTGGGTCCCTTCGAAGTTCGAACCAGCCTTAGGGTTTAGCAAACAGATATTTTGGGGTTTAGGGAACTGGACATTTTTCTGCCAAAACTCAAAAATACCCTTACTTTCTTAAGGATTTTGGCTAGGCTTTTCCGGGGAGTAGGGCTGTTGTTGTCTTTTATACTATTTTTTTTTTGACAGCATGTCTAGATATTCGGCGTAGATCAGAAATATATTTCACTTGAGAAAAATAAATTGTGGGCCTATAAAGCCCGTTTGTCATCTCAAAGCAAATTCTCGAGGAAGATTGTGTTTTGAGTAAAGAAATTACAAAGCCCATTTCACTATTCAAAATTAAAATAGGAAGGAAGATTTTACATGAATATCATTCATTTGAGCAATTTTATATTGAAAAAAAATGTCCTTGCATTCATTCACTTGGAAATTGGAATCATAAAATTTTACTTTTAAAATTGAATTTTTACTAATAAAAAAAAAGGTTTTTATTTCTGAAGTACTCTGTAGTTTACATTTATTTCAAAAAATACCCTCATTTTTTAATAATCTAAAAAATATCTTCATTTTTCCATAATCTAAAAATAACCTCGAAGTTGGATTTCCAACCATTTAATACCCTAGGTCAAACTTAAATTGATTGATTTTTTTTTTTAAATAACTAATTTGCCCCAACTCTTATCATGGATTTAAGATATCTTTGGTCCCATACAATTTTTATTTTTATTTTTATTTTTCTTTAAGTTTATAGCACATAAAACGTAATTCAAAAAGGGAAAAAAAAATCATTTCAAATTCTCCAAAAAAATAATTAAATTAACAAAAAGACATTTCAAACAATCCATGATGAAAAAAATTAACTTAAATTTGATCAAGAGCACAAATGACTAGAAATCCAACTTTGCGAATACTTTTTAGAATTATTGAAAAAACAAGAATACTTTTTTAAAATAAACGCAAACTACAATGTACTAAACAAATAAAACTCTAAAAAAAAAAAAAAAAAAGAGTTACACAATTGTAAATAATTAAAAAATAGTTAGAACAATTTATTCAAATTAAATTGATTAGGAAGAACTTGTTAAATGTTCTTTTTCAAGTGTGGAGTGTGATTTTAAAAAGAATTCAAACTTTTTTCGATCTTGTTATGTTCCTTTTGAATTACGAAATATGCGAGTACAAAGAAGAAGGAATAAAAAGCCAAAAACTGCATATAATTCTAGCTTGAGCAGCATCTTCAAGAATGTGTTTCGTTACAGTTGCACAAAATTTGTAGAAATAATTTAGTAGCTAGTTCCCCTAAGGTTGTACAAAACTATCATGTATATTGAATCTCACCTAAGAAGGAAATAAGGATCAAAACCTTCCCATATTGCAGCATCTTCGGATCCCGGGATCAACTGCTCAATGGTTGCTCCAATGGCCTTCTCATGTGATTTAACTACTAACAAAAACATATTAGAAATCAAAGGATTCCCAAGATATGGATTCAGAGCTTTCCTGAGTTCAACAACGTCGGAGAACAGACCGGAACCATCCTCAATTTCCCCATTGAAAATGCAGTTTGAGAGGGCATAAAAGGCAAGCAAATTTGCATAAAGAGGTAAAAATGCATCCTTGTGGTTACCAACACCACCAAGCCAATGGGATCCACCCTGTCTTTCGCTATGCTTCTTCACAAACCACATCAACTCATTCCAAAATCTCCTTCTCCATTCTACTAAATATTTTCTCATCTGCTGCTGGTCCAATAAGCTTACTGCCCGAGATTTTGAAACCGGTAGCTTCTCGAGATGAAAACAACAAATCTGACTTATCAACAGCTTCTCTTCATGGTGATTATCAATTTCCTTATCAAAAACCCGCCTCACAAGATCCCCTTTAGATACCTCAAAGTTTTCTGATGCACTCATTACCCACTGTAAAAGATAATCGAAGTACTCAATCCAATGGCCAAAGAAAGAAGAGAGATGCTCAAAACTCGATACTATAACCTTGTCCACTTGGGTTGGAACTACTCCTGCATGAGAGCTTCTTCTAGATGTTTTGGATGTGAAACACTTCTGGACATCCATGGCTAGCCTTAGCCTAATCCCATCATCCTCGTCCTCAAGCAGCTTGATACATGTCATCCATACACCTAGTATTTGACGAGCATACATATTAATAGCTTCCTTTGGTTCAAAACACGAGGACAAATTATCGGGGGTGAATTGGACTCCAGATATACTTGAACCAATCAGCTCAGCTTCTTCAAGCAAACCGGATGCTATTATAGATTCTGTTGTTGCCTTGCGCATGTTTACTGGCTCGGATGAAGCACTTTGCTCTTTAACTAGGTTGGCAAAGAAGGAAATTCTGTCATACATTTGGGCCAGTTTCTCAACTGGTTCAGACTTGGACTGTTTGGTCAGATTCCTATGTTCTGCATTGGTAAGAATTGAGGTTGTAAATAAACATGAAAACCTCTTTACACAGACGCTCATACAACATATGAGCATTTCGCGAGTTTTTGCATGCCTTGCCTTCTTGTAGAAGGAAATGAACTTATCCCAAAGCAGAAACACAGAATCACAGCTCATGCCCCCAATATAAATTGTTTTGTTGAGGTTTTCTTTCCTTCCTTTTTGAAACTGTAGCACATTCCAAGTGAAGATAATCCTCAGAATGTAATATAAACATCTGTGATTCTCCTCCGAGTCCAAGAGTTCAAACAATGTTTTCTGCAGATTAGTGTGGATCCAATGCTGAATAATTTTAATTTCACTGCCTCCCAGATCATAGGACTCTACAACAGATTCTGTTGATTTCAGAAACTTAAATAGCCACTTCAGTGTTGCAAGCCGAACTTCATATGCAGAATCTGACAGAGAACGAACCAGCCTTTCCTCAAGTCCTGCAAAAGTGTTCTCCATTTCAGACATCTTCAACTGGTTCGAATCAAATGGAGAAGACAGCAGCAGCATCTGAAAAGACTCTTCAGTGACTTCTTCAGATGCCTGAAACACACAGCTAAAATAAGATATTGCTGCTTGTTGACGAAGTTCAGCTACAGTTGGATCATAATATGACAGCCCATAAGAAGCTTCAATATCTAAGCATTTTGAGGATGACTCTAAAAGAAGATTTTGAATAGAACAAAAGCTGCTGCTTGCATGACATGTTCTAGCAATGCTGATCATGTGATCCAGCACCTTTAGAAAAGAGGCATTAAGGATAGGGCAAGGACACCATCTGGGGCTTGCAATCCATGAACACATGGAAAGAATACAAATCAAGTCACCTAGAATCTGATCTTTCCTTGAGAAATCAGCCAGATTTCGACAATTTGTATCAAGAAGAGAACTTAGCTGCAACAAAATTCCATGAATCCAATTGAATGAAGCATGATGGGATCCTTCAGTTTTGTCAAATGAAATGGACGATTTAGGAGCAGTAGCACAAGGCAACTCAGAGGCTATATTGAGGATCACAGATGGCAACTTCTCATTAGAAACCAAACCTGCTAAGGCTCTAGATGCAAGAACACGAACTCGAAGATTGCTTTGGGTCGAGCACCTCCTAATAAATGGCATGAGCAAAAAAGGGTCCAGGTCATCTCCACTCTCACTTGCAATTGTTGAGGGCTTGAGCCTGGATAAAAGAATCAGCATAGGGCACAAGCTAGGGTGCACAACCTTGGCCAAATTGGATTTTGAATCTCCAGATGACCCATTCCCAAGCAGCTCAGCTGCAGCTTTGAGTTCATTGAACAGAAAGGGATGCACAGGGGGATACCTTCAGGAAATGAAATTTAATTAGAATTCACTAAAGCTAAAATATAACTATATCAAATTACTCAGCAAAATCCGTGAAATGAGATGAGCAAAATAATAGAATCCCTATTTGAAGGTGTCTATGGTGCATGCTACCAATAAAAGGGCTCCTGAAACTATTCACAACCAACTGTGGTTTAAAATCCAAAAATTCAAAACAGACCCAAGAGCTTAAGCAACCATCCTGAATTAAACAAAAACAAAGAAGAAAAGCAAAAGAAGATATGAACAGATTCCGACATGAGTGTTAATACTTATGGCATGCTTAAAAATAAGGTCAAAAATAATATTTCAGTAAACCAGTAGAAAGGGACTTAGGCCCTGGAGAAGAACGAGCATCAATAACTTCTACAGTATGAAGTTTTCAATATTGGCATATAGTAAATGTTCAAAAACAAAAAAAATGAAATTCAAAACTAGACTAGAAAGTGCCAAAACTAACCTATGGAAAAACTCAAGCCCTGTTAGGGCACGTCGTGCAGAATCTCGCTTTAGCACATTAAGGAATCCAATCATCCGACGTACCAAAGCAGTATAAGCAAGACAAGCACTGTTACGGATCTCCCAATATGGAGAAGAGAAAGAGCGAATTGACACAATCAAAGCCTCAGCGGCAAAACCTGACGTATCTGCAGCCAGGTTGGTGTCATTGAAAGCAGCTCTAAGGGCATTGAACGCATGTACAGTAGGAATAACTCCTTCATCACGAGTCTTTGAGGTCATGTCATTTGCATTCATCTCAGTAGGCCTTTCACACTGGAAATCCAAGTCACCATTTGAGTTATCGGTTTTTAATGGATCCAACTGCAAAGACTGCTTAGCAACATCAATTAGCCACCGTAATGCCCGTGGGAGAAGTTTCTTTGGGGCACCATCAGGCTCTGAGAGAAAGAGAGCAATAAATGCAGCAGGAATACCAGCACTTCTCCTCAATAAATCATCCACCGTTTGACCCTTGGAAATAGTTCTTTCCATTAGTTGCTCCATCCAGGATTCTGTCAACTTACAAAGTCTGAAAGGGAGAAGCTATCTTAGAAAATAGAAACAAAAGAACTTGCATTACAATGTATAATTACAAGTGTCACTAACAAGGTTAACTATTTAATTTGCAAACTATGCGCAAAAGTGAGTTTGATCCAATATATTTTTTATATTAAACCTGGTGAAAATTGATTAATTCTATTTTCTCTGACAGAATGCTCACAATTGCATGCCTCATTTATTATTATCAGTAAGGAGAAACCACCTTCTGAGTGGAAATGAGCATGTATCGAATTAAATTTATTCTATTCAAGACACGCAAACTCAACAATACATAATTTGAAAGTTACTACAAAAATAAACAGGACACATACCCGGGATCATTTGAACAAAGTAAACGATTGCAAAGAGCTGTAAATCCGGCCCTGGTCTTATCAATTGCACCATTATGCTTCATCTTTAAAAGGACTTCCAGAAAATGATTCCCAATAGTCTCAAGTTGTTTCACCTCAAGCATAGCACATGATGACATAAGTGGTAAATCAAAAGATGGGCCTCCCAAATGTACGGTTTCTGGATTACTTGGTAAAGGAATCTTCCTTGTGATCGTCCCAAGAAGAAGACTCACCTGAAATTGAAGATACATTCTACAATTAACAATAAGATATTCGGTTGATAAAATCTAGCCCATACACGCAAGAACACAATACATTTCCGCAATATCATTTAGTGAAAACTAGGCAGAAAGCAAGAAAGTACCTCTTTCATAGCAAGCCAGCAACCAACCATCACAACCTGTTCTGATGGCCCGCTGTTTAGCACTTGTTTTGAATTTTTATCTTCCTGTTCAGACAAAAGGGTGCCCACATCCACATCATCAGGAACTTCCAGCAAGAAAGCATCATCATCAACCATCTCATCCATATCCTCAGGCATTGACAAAGCATCAGCAGAAACCACCCAAAGTGCCAATGAAGTTATTTGCAACACAAGCTCCAAGAGCATTGCCAATAAATCTCTCATTTCTGAGATATTCGACAGCACAGCATCAGAAGTAAAGTCCAACTCCTCAAAAGTGTATCGTAGTGCAAGTAATACACCATGAACAAAGCTATTTTTACATGATTCAGAAAGATCCCTTTCCCCCTCCTTTACAGCAGCATCCAACCAATCAATTAGTGATCCTATATATTCCATCACAGGAGATTTGAGAATCTGATCATCCCCATCTGCTGGATGAGGCTGTGAACATACAGCATTAACTGAAGTTTTGACTATCCAACCTAGATCTAAGACATACTTCCTGAAAATAAGACGTAAAGTAAGAGCTCCAGCATCACTTTCTCTCACACGCGGACTGCAAACTAATTTCTTTGCCCATGTAATTACGTTCTGAACCATGTTGTCATCTGAAATGCCAGGAAGTGGGGTAGGGAAATGCAACAATATACGAAAAGAACTCTCCCTCAGCCTGTCCCAACTATCAACAACCGATCCAACTAACAACAAAGTTGATTCTGGTAAAGTAATTCCTTTATTGTAAGGATAAAGACAGCTTTCAAGAGAAACAGATCCATGACTTTCTTGAATAGGCAAGATAGACCAAACATTAAGCATTATCAATATGAGTTCCGTGGCCATTATTTTTCTCTTGTAAGGGGCAGAAGGATAGCATGAGAAAAATAGAAAGCAACTTAACCATCTTATAAAACGGAAAAGATTATCTGCTCTTTTAGCTTCAGTCTGATCAACTCCATTTGTCAGTTTCTTTTCAGCATTATTACAATGATCATAAGGTCGCCAGCAACCTTGCTTAAATTGTCTCTCCAAGGCTGTTCGAACACGTGAGAAGAATTTCCGAAACAAGCTTGCCCACTTCATTTGAAAAGATGTTGAGCAACTTCTCATATTTAATGGCACAGCTTCCTTTAATAAAGTGAGCTCTAAATGCGACGGCATGCTAGCTGTTTTAGGATTTAAGAAGAGACACACTGCAGCATCCACTCGGAGTGACTCATCAACATTAGTCAGTGCCAGCAGCAGCCATTCAACAAGGACCTCAACTTTTATCCCCTTGATACAAACATGAGCATAAAGACAGTCACATTCTCCATCCAACCCAACATTCTCCTGATGTACTGAAGGATCTTTGCTCCAATCAATATCACCTTCCATTAAGGCCAGTGAACGAGATACCTTGAGCAACGAAACCAAAATGGCCACTTTCTGTTCAACTCGGAGTTCCATGTTTGCACTACTGATCTCAGGATATGATAACCTCCATTCATCCCCACTTGGCCCAATGGAGATAAAAGCAAGCATAACAAATATACTATCCACATCTATTTCAAGTAGAACTGGCAATGCATAAGTGTTCAAATTTGTCCTGAGCTTTGAAACTCCAGAAGCAAGTCCATACAGAAAAGGTGGCAAGCAATGTCCCCGGTAAAGTGCATAGCCACTTTCAACACCATCACTGCTCCAACACTCGTCACGCAAATTCTCAAGAAAACACTTCAAAAACGAAGTAGCAGCGCAGCACACATCATCATCAATATATGCTTGTACCATTTCATTAACCAAATGAGGACTCATATCTAACATAGTCTTCGCTCCCAGCCTTTTGGTCAGAGAAGCCAAAGGACCATATCTCCCCTTACAACGAGGTCCCAAGTGAAGAAGATCAGAAGCAATCTTTTGCATGAATAACTTAATTCTCTCACTTCCTTCAGACCAACAAAGAGATGATTGAATGTCCAGGTAGAGATCAAAAATGAGATGGACTTGCTTCACCGTTTGACTTAAAGGATCTTCCAAATTATTCCATATGATCTTCAATATCCGGGTCCCCATTTCTTCTGGTATTGGATCATAACTTTCCAAATGGCTGGTAAGATTAGCTAACATGGAGGTTTTAATCTGTTGAAAACAAATCTGCATCACAGTCAATGCATGGAAGTTAAAATGGCTATCAGTAGGATTCTCACAATAGTTACATAGCTCAGGCAAAATTCCATCATATAGTATAGTCCTAACACAGTTACCACTATCTATACGACCCATGGAAATTGAAAATTGGGTGTTAAGCACTGTTCTCGGAACCGCGGTAAGAATCCCTCTAATCAAGCAAAGCCTACTCAAAGCTGAAAAATTACTTATTTCAGAGTGGACATCCCCTTTGTAAGGAACTTTGGCAATCACATTCTTGAACTTACTATCACAATCTGCATCCGAACTACAAACAATTTGATCAAATATACCTTCAATTATAACCAAGCCGAGCTCTTCAAGAGTAAGACACACTTGTAGAGCTGCAAAGAAGCTCACACCCGCAGCCACATAACAATCCCTCGAAAATGCCGTGGACTTCAAGATGCTTAACACAACCGTCACACTCATTGTCAACACATTCGAATCCTCAAAAACAAAACCATTCGGGGAACCATCGTTAAACTTGGCCGGGAAACGCTGAAACAAGTAGTACAAACAAGACAAAGCCTCTTGGCATTGTTCCATAGCAATAGGGGAAGGCCTAGCCCACCCATTGGTCTCCAAAACCACACCATTCAAACTTCTAACAATATCCCCAGCAACCAAAACCGCGCATTCTTCCACAACATCAACCAAATAACCCAATTTCGGCATACCCATTATCGACAACGCCGCGCGGGACACGCAGAAGCGCTTCCCTTTACCACCACCATACTCGTTGCAAAGAACTCGAAAGCACTCGCTAATCACAGAGTGAAAAGTTCGAGCCTTTGCTAATCCCGAGACAAGGGTTTTATGCAAAGGCAAAGAATTTTCCAAAAACAGAATCTCCAAGAACAATTTCGCCGCCTCCGAAACCAGAGCTTCGTCCCCATGAACCAGAACCTCGCAGAACGCCGAAGCCAGGCTTTTTGTGTTGTTAACTTGAGCGTGAACGGAATTGAGAGAAGTAAACACTTTCAAATCGGAGTAGAACTTCGGAGGGGAAGTTCGAGAGAGGAATTGGTTCAAGGAATCGATGTAAGAGTCGGGAAAAACGACGGCGTTGTAGGTGTAGCGATGGCGATGCTGGATAGCTCGCCATTTCGCCGACATGTTCGCGATCTTCTGCAAACCTCAAACGGAAAGGACTTGAAGATGTCGGCTCTGGTGCTGGCAGTTCACTGAGAAAATTAGGGCCGGCTGGCCAATATAAACGGCCTATTAACCAATTTTTACATGTAAAAAGTTAAATAAATAAACCCCAAAAAAAAAAAAGGCAAAATTTCACCCACTACCCAACATCTTAAGTACTTTTTTTTTATTATTATTATTATTATTTTATATTTCACTAAAAATCATTTGTGTAATTAAATTTTCATTTCTACCGTTCTAAGTGAATGTAAGGATATTTTTGGTACTTTGTAAAAAAAAAAAAAGGATAATGAATATTTCATACATTATATTTTGCGTTAATGAGAAAATGCATCATTGTGTTTAAGAAGCGAAATTGGCATACTTTCAAAATCACTTTGGGACAATTTGATATCTTGCTCAACATCAGTCAACGAAAATATTTTAAAAAATGCTATAATTACCCTTTGTTTCGCTATTTATATGTCTAAACATATTAACTCATATGACAACAGATAACTTATATTAATTCATATGCATGAAATGGTTTTTTTGAATACATATATATTTAATTCACCACATATTAAAATAAAGTTTAAAGATAGAGATAATGATATTTTTATCATTTTACATGGCCTAAGTACCAAATCTCAAAAATAATTTTACATGTATCAGTGTCGTTTCTCAAACACATAGAGAGTACATTTTTTCATTAACATAAAATACAAAATGCCAAATAATCATTATTTCAAAATATATTTTTGGTACAATAGTTCTCAAATTTAATACTTCTACAAATATTTTATAGGCACCTTTTCCTTTAATCCCTTTCAAATAAACAATATTTTAAAATTAAGAAGCTTTCTCAAAAAAAAAAAATATATATATATATATATATATATCAAGAGGGAAAGAACAATAAAAATAAATAAAACTTGAATTCATAATTTGAACTCATATCATTTAAAACGACAACATATCTATTTCATCCTTAATATTGAACATTTATTAGTATTTTATATTGTTGGGGAGATATTTCCACCAAAACCGACTCGGACCAACTACGGTCAGGCCCGACCGTATTTTCCATACCCAAAGTCCGATTTAGCCTCGCGCTTGATAGCTAACCGGAACAACAGACAAAGTCCGGGAATGAACGACTGCTTCTTGGTTGAGCTCAAGGCCTAGCCAAGCTCATGGCCTGGCCGAGCTCATGGCCTGACTGAGCTCAAGGCTGGCCAAGCTCAAGGCCTTAGCCAAGCAAGGTTGGCTGACCTGTTTTTGAATAGCGCGACACTCAACGTGTTGCCACACGATCTATCAGTATGCTCTTCAAAATTTTCGTACCTACTAACTCACGATGTAGTAACTGCCAACCACCCAGTCACCATGGAATTAGTGGGCTCGACCCCTACTCTCTAAGAAC
>WUAT03000008.1:4995445-5017377 GCA_010015005.3 Ulmus americana
AGAGATTAAAAAAAAAAAAAAAGAAATGAAAAACCAAAATCTCAATTTTTTATTTTTTTATTTTCTGATAAATGTCTTACTTTATATTATACGTTTCTTAACTGGTATGTAACTTGAGTAAGAAAAGGCAAAAAATATAATTTTCAAAATTTAATAACTAATTTTTTTTTTTTTTTTTTTTTAAAGTAGCACAATACAAATTCGTTCAAATTTTAAAGAATATTTGTGAGGAAAAATCTTATATTAATATATCAGATGGAGCAGCTCAAGATTGAGAGCTGCATGAAGCAAAAGCCATTCACTTGAGGTTTTGACAACTCGTCTACTCATATCATAACATGGCAAGATTATCATTTGTATGTGGAGATCATATCATCATTAACAATTATTTGTATTTATTAATTTTCCATAATAAATCAAATCATGATTTTAAAGATAAACAGTTAAAATCTATTTCAGATGTGCCTACCTAACTTCCATGTGACTGATGACATGTATACAAATAATGATGTACAAATGTTTATAAATTAAAAAACACAGAAGCACACATACTACTATATTATAAAAAACAAAAAAAAAAAAAAAAAAAGGTCAAATCTATTTTGGAGGCTATCTCGTATATTTATTTATTTTTTGCGAAAATATTATTGAAACAAAAAAAAACAAATCAGGAAGAGAAAAATAATGGAAATTTGTTTGATTATTATTTTTAATTCAAGTTTAACTTGAAGTTTACTCTTTTACTTTGAGTTGCTCTAGTAGGCATGAATATAAAGGAGACCCAAATTCAATTTGAATGTCGTATGTGCAGAGACATAATTAGTATAGCATTGTTTCACATGAAATGCTGTGAATGATAACAGAAGAAGAAACTGTTGGAACAGTCCAAACCAATTATTGGGTAGATGTTATTTCAAATAAAAGTTATAAACAAGAAGCAAACAAAATCAAGTAAAAAAGTTTATATGAAAAAAAAAATAAAGTAAAAAAGCTTTTTTTTGGTAATCAAATCAAGTAAAAAGGTTGAAATGGCATGTGAAGTGAAGGGATTGGGACCTCTATACATACTTTCATAGCTAGCATTTCCATTTTTTTCATTAAAAATGGAAAATTGTTTTCTGTTTTGAGGGTTTTTATCAAATTTGTTTAACATCGAATCAAAACTACACTCGGATCTTCATTAATATGCAAAAGGGTTTGTTTAAACAAGTGTGGTTTTTCTGGGAAGTACTCTCTGAGAAAAAAATAGAAACTCTGCAACAAACACATGCAAATGTCAGTTCTTCAAGGTCCCTTCTGCTAATGACACGCAGGGAGGGGAAAATAATGAAAAGTTTCAATATGAAAATATTTTAATCATTGTTTCTTTTTTAGGATGCAAGTAAAAACTCATTCAAATAACAGGGAAAGAAAGTGTTTTTTTTTTGTTGGGGAAATCAAAATAATCAAGTATCTAAGTTTGACCAGTGAAGTTGAAGCTTTGCTTACTCTTTTCAGGGAAAAAAAAAAAAGCTACATCTTTTGTCTAAGAAGTATTTTATTTTATTTTATTTTTGGGTAAAAAATCCAATAAGTTATCATGTCTAGCATGTTAATATTGTTGTAGCTGTCTACAAAATAACTAATTATATTGGTCCCGATCCAATTCAATCTAAGTTGGTTGAATATTTAATTTTAATTAGATTGAATTGAATTTAAAAAATTAAATTTTAAATTGAATTATATTATATTTGGATTTCGTGTTACAAAATTTAATCAAATTCAATTCACAATCAAGATTTCGGTTTGAAAACATTTGAACAATCATTAAGTACTAAATAACTCATAACCCTTATAAATGTTCATTGGGGGGGGTGTCTTACAAAGACGAGGTCACACAATATTATATTGTACTAAGAAAAAGACTATCTTGCATGGCTTCGGCTCGTATACCTTATTCCTTGGAAGGTAAGTATTTTAGATATTTGTAACAACTATTGACTTGAAAAGTGAACATAGAAATAACACATACATAAATAAACAAACCCTAATAACTGAGGTTTAGGCTTAGTGGCTATCACTGTATATCTAAGTTGGGGGAACTAACAATCCTGAATATTAAATATCCAAAAAGACCACCAAAAAAGATTCTAGTATTTAGGTTATTGAACAACAAACCTTAGATCGGAATATATGGGGATTTATTACAACTAAAAATCAAAACTAGAAAACAATAAAATTACAAAAAATAGCAAAACAAAACCACAAATAAAACATGCAAAAGAAAGGGAAACAACTTGGAGGAATGCACGAAACCCATTTCTACCGTCGTCAGAAGTGCAAGGGAACCACACTGCAGCCTTCTACCGTCAATCATTTGAAGTGCACTGCCATAGTGTGCATAGGCCTGTTGAGATGACAACCCCAACAAATTGCTGTCGTTGGAGCCCAGACGTGCCTTCTAAGGCTGTAAAACATTTTGGCAAACCTTTTGAGAAAAATCATGATTTGTTGCCATCTTCCAATAATCGATGCCACCTCCCCTGGAACCTAAATCTCCTTGAGCCGCTCGTCTTTTTACCAGAGTTTGGGGGCCAAGTAGCCAGTGACACACCATGAGCTGTCGACGGACCACCGGCCATGCCTTCATATTAGTCTTTGTTTCATTCTTGAGCAAGTTAAAATTCAATCCAATATCTATATATATTAATTTTTAAAAATATATTTATAGCCTTATTAATATTAAGGCTAAGTGGTGCAAATACCCCTAAATATTTGTGCGCTTTTATATGTTATCCGTCAAAGTTAGAAATTGGTACGAATACCTCCTGAACTTACATTTTTTTTGACAATTTTAATATAAATACCCTCTCGAACTTGCCAAAATTACAAGAAAATAATAATAATGCAAGTTCAGGGGGTATTCAGGTCAATTTCTGATTTTAGGGGACAATATGTAATAACGAGCAAACATTGTACGGTATTTACACCAATTAGCCTAATATTAAATTGGCTAATAAAATATATCTAAATAAGTACAAATTTATAGAATAACTTGTAAATATATATATGGTGAGATTATAATATACACAATAAAAAATTTGTATAGATAGAAATATTGATCTTAACTATTCATTCTTGATTTAATATTTGTAATTAAAAGGATTTTCTTGTAAGAACAATAATTATCATTTAATTATAACCATTAGATCAAAAAATAATTATTAAGTTTGATGTTTGTATCTATACAAAAAATTTTGTTTTGTGTTTTGTATCCAAAAGACTTAATTTGATACTTCATAAAAATAAAGATAATTGTATATAAAATTTTTATTCAAACTTTCAATTTTAAACTCACAACTGTCAAATTGTCAATATTTTTTCTTCATTATTGAAATTCAAATAATAATAAAAACGAACTAGTGAATTATTCTTTTCACAAACTCGAGAATTAATTAATAAATAATATATTATAAATTTACTATAATGTAAATTTTATATTTAAAATTTTATTATATATAATTTATTTTACGGTATTATAATTTTTGTATGCTAAATTATGTATAACTACTTAAGACACTTAATTTAAATAAATATTTATATTTTTTTATATACTAATCAGATGAAATTGAATATAAATTTGAAAATATCGTATAACATCGAATTGAATCATATTCAAAAATTAAAATTTCATTTTAAAAGTGGGATGGATTGATCGATTCAGGGTTTACATCCAGATATTGGTAATCATTTTTTTTTTTTTTTTTTGAGTATGCTTTTGTTTTTTTCTTTTTCTTTTTGAGAATAACCTAACATAAAATGAAATAAATTTTGCTTTAACAAAACCTAAAGCAAAAAGCCAAGTAAGACACGCATATTTCTTCCCAAATTTGTTATCATAACCCGGATTGAAAGCTGTAAATTTTCAGGCAATAGTTTTTGGTTTTTTTTTTGTTTATTTGAAAAACCAACATAGTTTGAGCTCCTCACTATAAAACACCAAGCACCTACTTCTCTTCGAAGCTCATTTGGTCGTTCGAAGTCTGTTGACTCCTAAGTCCAACACAAACACTCTAGTTTTCTCTCCCCTTGCTTTCCTGTAATCGAAGCAATAGCTTATAGGGGTCTAAATTCTTGGGTTGATAAAACTAGAAGACGTTGACAGTTCTTCAATAGAAGAAAGAGAGATAAAGAGGGTTATTAGATCTTTCCCCATCACCTTAATTGCTCACAAAAACCACTCCCAAGCACCCTTGTAGTTATGGCTACAAATCTCCTCTACCTACTATAAAATCCACTTCACTCAGGCATTCCTTTTGACCCCTTTTGCCCTTTCTAGTAAAGCAAAAACTTGTGAAAAAGCAACAATGGCGGAAACAACAGAGGCAAAGACATTGCCGGAGGCAGAGAAGAAGAAAGAGCAAACACTGCCCTTTTACCAGCTCTTCTCCTTTGCAGACAAGTATGATTATCTCCTCATGTCACTGGGGAGCTTAGGAGCTGTCATCCATGGCTCCTCCATGCCATTCTTCTTCCTTCTGTTTGGCCAGATGGTTAATGGATTTGGCAAAAACCAAATGAATTTGAAGCAAATGACAGATGAAGTATCGAAGGTTTGCCACTCATCTCATAAACAAATTTCAAACATTTCACTCTAATTATCTCAGATCTGAGATCTAACACATTATCTCTCTTTCCCTGTTTCAGTACTCTCTCTATTTCGTGTACCTTGGACTAGTTGTCTGCGTTTCATCATATGCAGGTAAGTTAGAACAAATATTTATTTTAACTTTCTCCATCTCCAACTCTCTGTTGACCACTAAAGAGTGAAAGTTTCATACTTGTTGGACCATTTTACATAGTGCCCACATGACATGGTTCACTTGTCAATCTCATTACTTTTTTCAATATTACGATCATAATAAAATAACCCAGATATTGATCCATACCGGTTTTGTGAAGCCAAGTCTTTTTCCTCACGTTTCACTTGTCAATCTCATTACTTTTTTCAATATTATGATCATAACAAAACTACCCAGAAGTTGATCTTTACTGGGTTTTCATAAAATCAAGTTCTTTTAATAGAAAGTTTGAAACTTTGTGAAAAATTTGATCAGAAATTGCATGCTGGATGTTCACTGGAGAAAGGCAAGTTGGAACTCTGAGGAAGAAATATTTGGAGGCAGTTTTGAAACAGGACGTGGGTTTCTTTGATACAGATGCTAGAACTGGTGATATTGTATTTACTGTGTCGACGGACACTCTTCTTGTTCAAGATGCCATTAGCGAGAAGGTTTGTCCATTTCGTGGTTCATTTATTATGTTTCATTATTGAAATTTAATTTTCTCTTTCTCTCTCCTTTCGTCACTCTCATTAACTCTTCGTATTTTCTTGCTTAACAAACGAGCTGGAAGAAAAAAAAAATCTAAGAACTGGCTTAGGGAGGGTGGCGTTAGATCACATAAGCTCATAAATGCGGGTCCCACTTGGCGCATGTTAGCAACGACTGGTTTAACCTGCGCCGGTTACCCGCTTCTCCGATTAGATTCGTGAATTTTATTTTCTCGGGAAAAAAAAGATGGAATTTTTAGGGTTGAATCTGGAAAGCTCCGATTGTGATTATCGAAAATTGTTTTTAAATTTGTGGGTTTTTGTTTCAGGTTGGGAATTTCATACACTACCTGTCGACGTTTCTGGCGGGACTGGTGGTTGGGTTTGTATCGGCATGGCGGTTGGCGCTACTGAGTGTGGCTGTGATTCCCGGAATCGCCTTCGCCGGCGGTTTATATGCTTATACGCTCACTGGGTTGACCTCCAAGAGCCGGGAATCCTACGCCAATGCTGGAGTTATCGCCGAGCAAGTAAGTTCTGTTATGCCTATCAAGTGTTTGTCGAAATTTTTCATCGAATTTTTCTCCGTTTTAGTTCCTTTTTGTTTTTTTACTTTGCGGGTTAAAAGAAAATCTCAGAAAATTTTGGTCTAAACTAACTTGGCTAATTGTAATTCCTGTTTGGCTAGGCCATTGCACAAGTTCGGACAGTTTACTCTTTTGTTGGGGAAAGCAAGGCCCTTAATTCCTATTCAGATGCTATACAGAACACATTGAAGCTTGGTTACAAGGCTGGAATGGCAAAAGGTCTGGGACTTGGATGTACCTATGGTATAGCTTGTATGTCATGGGCACTTGTGTTTTGGTATGCTGGTGTGTTTATCAGAAATGGCCAAACTGATGGAGGGAAGGCATTCACTGCTATATTTTCCGCGATTGTTGGTGGCATGTAAGATTTCAAGCTTGAGTTTTGATATTCTTTTTATTTCAGTTGAATAAGCATAACTCTTGATTGTGATATTAATGTACAACAGGAGCTTGGGTCAGTCATTTTCGAACCTTGGAGCCTTTAGTAAAGGAAAGGCAGCTGGATACAAACTGATGGAGATTATTAATCAAAAGCCCACCATAGTTCAAGATACAAATGATGGGAAATGCTTGGATGAGGTTAATGGCAATATAGAATTCAAAGATGTAACGTTTAGCTACCCTTCGAGGCCAGATGTTTTCATCTTTCGGAATTTTTCAATATTCTTTCCAGCTGGGAAGACTGTTGCTGTTGTTGGTGGTAGTGGGTCAGGAAAGAGCACCGTTGTCTCCCTGATAGAAAGGTTCTACGACCCCAGTCAGGGTAATCAAGAAACTCTCCTCTTCCTGAAAGTTTGGAAATATGTGATTATTGATAATTGTATTGATATTTTTTTGTCTTGGCTGAGCAGGGCAGGTTTTGCTGGATAATGTAGACATTAAAACCCTGCAACTAAGATGGTTGCGTGATCAGATTGGGCTGGTGAACCAAGAGCCTGCACTCTTTGCAACCACCATATTGGATAACATTCTCTATGGGAAGCCTGATGCAACAATGGCAGAAGTAGAAGCAGCAGCTTCTTCAGCAAATGCTCATAGTTTCATAACCTTGCTTCCTAAAGGCTACAACACTCAGGTTGGTGATCATTATCAGATTTAGCATTAATAAAAACTTAGACATGCGTATGACTAACTCTTAATCATTTTTATTTCAATCCTAAAACAGGTAGGAGAGCGGGGAGTCCAACTCTCTGGTGGCCAAAAGCAGAGAATTGCAATAGCTAGAGCAATGTTGAAAAATCCTAAAATCCTCTTACTTGATGAAGCAACCAGTGCCCTTGATGCCGGGTCTGAGAGCATTGTTCAAGAGGCTCTTGACCGTCTCATGGTTGGAAGGACAACTGTAGTTGTTGCTCACAGGCTCTCTACCATAAGAAACGTGGACAGTATTGCAGTGATACAACAAGGGCAAGTTGTTGAGACAGGAACTCATGAAGAATTGCTTGGCAAAGCTGGAGCCTACGCATCGTTGATTCGATTCCAAGAAATGGTTAGAAACAAAGACTTCTCAAACCCATCAACCCGTCGTTCTCGATCATCGCGACTAAGCCATTCCTTGTCAACAAAGTCTTTGAGCCTTCGATCTGGAAGCTTAAGAAACCTCAGCTACTCATACAGCACTGGTGCTGATGGGCGGATTGAGATGATTTCAAATGCTGAGACAGACAAGATAAATCCAGCACCTGAGGGCTACTTCTTCCGTCTTCTCAAGCTAAATGCACCCGAATGGCCCTATTCCATTATGGGTGCCATTGGGTCTGTATTATCCGGTTTTATTGGACCAACTTTTGCTATTGTAATGAGCAATATGATCGAAGTCTTCTACTACAAAAATCCTGCTGCCATGGAAAGAAAGACAAAGGAGTATGTGTTCATATATATTGGAGCTGGGCTTTATGCTGTGGTTGCATATTTAATACAACATTACTTCTTCAGTATCATGGGAGAAAATCTAACTACAAGAGTAAGGAGGATGATGCTTGCAGGTATACTTATAGTTAACGTTTTGCAATCTAGATCTTTTTCGTATTCTTTTCCCGCTTTTGGGTCTTTGCTAATTCTCATTTATCTTATGTTTTTTTTGTTCAGCTATCTTAAGAAATGAAGTTGGCTGGTATGATGAAGACGAACACAACTCCAGCCTTGTGGCTGCTCGTTTGGCAACAGATGCTGCTGATGTAAAATCCGCAATTGCTGAGAGGATCTCTGTGATCCTGCAGAACATGACTTCACTTCTCACTTCATTCATAGTTGCTTTCATAGTGGAATGGAGGGTCTCCCTTCTTATCCTCGGTACTTTTCCTCTTCTGGTTCTTGCCAACTTTGCCCAGGTACCCACTAAACCACCCCTCCTAATTTACCATGACACAGCACAAGTAATATTTTTTACTTTTTCACTTTCCTCTGTTGAGCACACAAAGCCATGTTGCTTTATAAAAATGTTAGCTTTTTTTCTTTTTTCTTTATGGGCTGACCTTAGTCTCCTGCAAGAGCATATGGACTACTGTCAATTTTATTATTATTTTAAGATGCGTGTCAGATTATAGCGTCGGCCTTTACTTCGGAATCTAACTTTACCTCATCCTAGTATTAAAAGACAAAAGAAAAAAAATACATAATGTGTCCATGTTCCTATGCACTGCACGTGCTTTCTCCAAGTCCGGGGCATTAAACTCTTTGTACTTCACAAATTGAAATATTAGTTTAATCTTCTAAATGACAAAACAAATAAAATACGAAAGATTCCATGACTACCCATCAAGTCCACACAATACATCTTTGATATGTTTTTCAACATTTTTACCCCTCTGGGAATTTGGTGTTAATTATTTCTCCAGGCGTATTACCTTTTTCTTGTTTATATTCAAAATTCCAGTCAAACAAGAGCCTCTCTGGATTTCACTCCTTTGTCCGTGTAATAAATCTTAACGTGAATGGACACTGAACCTTACAGTATATTTCCGTTCTGTGTCTGAATTTAGAGGCCCAGGTTGAAGGTCCTACCTACCCTTCTTTCTTCCTTTATTTTATTTTTTTCCTTGGTACGTGAGCTTTGGTTGCTTCCTTTTCTCTCTACCCTAGACACCACCCATGTGAAACTTACTAGAAATTCCAGTCCCGTGATCAATTTTGTTGTAAAAGAAATTTCTTTGTTGGCAGATATTATAAGATTTTTTGTATTATTGATTAAGGGTGTCAGGAGGTTGTTGCTGACATTCACGGAGGAGATAGCTAGCTTGCGCTCTGTGCGCATTGTTACGACCCTTTTCCCATTATTGTCGTTTTCAAGCTTCACCTTCAGTCAAATAAACCATTCCAGAAATTGGGGTTCATTGTCAAACTACAGCACCTTTTGATTATCTGTATTTGTATGAGCAGTGTTCCAAATTCGCGCATGCTCCAACACAGTGAAAAATAAACTGTTTTTGGACTTATCTTCCTCATCATGTCAATGTCCTTGTCCTGTTCATGTATCAATACTCATCAGAGAACTCCCTAATATTTACTCTGCTTTACTTCTTTGTGGAGCTGTTGGTCCTGTTTTGAGTCAAATGCTCACCAAACTATGAAAGAATGGAATTACTTGGATTAAAATGCTAGTGGTTGGACCTAATTATTGTACACACCTACTGGTTTGTGAACCTGGTTCTCTCCTTGCTTACTTGAGATTAGGGTGATGAGTGAAAGCTTTAACTGAAAAATAGACACTAATGGATAGCTTGCATGTGTATTACCTCTCTCACTGACCATTGGGTTTAATTTTGATTACTTGGAGGAAATATGATTGTGAATTGTGATTTAAAGCTTAAGCCAATCCATGGGACTTTTGAACAGTTTTTCTCATGTTGCCTTGTGAAGTTACATGGAGCCAAGTTTATTCATTTCATTTTGATTAATAGGAAATTGCTTAATATAGTTTTCTGATTATTGAATCACTTCTTTTCTGTATTTTCCAGCAACTATCTTTGAAAGGGTTTGCTGGAGACACAGCCAAGGCTCATGCAAAGACTAGCATGATTGCTGGGGAAGGGGTGAGCAACATTCGCACAGTTGCTGCCTTCAATGCCCAGGACAAGATCCTCTCCTTGTTCTCTTATGAACTTCGAGTCCCACAACAGCGAAGCCTTCGTCGCAGCCAAACTTCTGGTCTCCTATTTGGCCTCTCTCAGCTTGCTCTTTATGCTTCTGAAGCTCTCATTCTGTGGTACGGTGCCCACCTTGTAAGCAAAGGTGTCTCAACCTTCTCAAAGGTGATTAAGGTCTTCGTGGTCTTGGTTATAACAGCCAATTCAGTTGCAGAAACTGTTAGTCTTGCCCCGGAGATTATTAGGGGTGGTGAAGCTGTTGGCTCTGTCTTTTCGATTCTGGACCGTCAAACCAAGATTGACCCGGACGATCCTGAGGCTGAATCAGTAGAAACTATTCGCGGGGAAATTGAACTTAGACATATTGATTTTGCATACCCTTCACGACCTGACATCATGGTGTTCAAGGATTTCAATCTAAGAATACGTGCCGGACAAAGTCAAGCACTTGTTGGAGCTAGTGGATCGGGAAAAAGCTCAGTCATTGCATTGATTGAGCGATTTTACGATCCTTTGGTTGGCAAAGTTATGATTGATGGAAAAGATATCCGGAGGATGAACTTGAAATCCCTCCGGCTCAAAATTGGTTTGGTACAACAAGAGCCAGCCCTCTTCGCAGCAAGCATTTTGGAGAACATTGCCTATGGAAAAGAGGGGGCAACTGAAGCTGAAGTGATAGAAGCAGCTCGAGCAGCCAATGTGCATGCTTTTGTTAGTGGACTGCCTGATGGGTACAAAACTCCGGTGGGTGAGAGAGGAGTACAGCTCTCTGGAGGCCAGAAACAAAGAATTGCAATTGCCAGGGCTGTCCTTAAAGACCCAACAATTCTTCTCTTGGATGAAGCCACAAGTGCCCTTGATGCTGAATCAGAATGTGTCCTACAAGAAGCATTGGAGAGGCTCATGAGGGGCAGAACCACCGTGCTGGTAGCTCATCGGTTATCTACAATCAGAGGTGTCGATAACATTGGTGTTGTGCAAGATGGACGCATTGTTGAACAAGGTAGCCACTCCGAACTAGTGAGCCGACCAGAGGGAGCCTATTCAAGACTTTTGCAACTGCAACACCATCACACTTGAGAGAAGCTTTTGGTTCAAGCAAGCAATATTTGCGTTGTTGGGTGTTAATTATGTGTGTCCAGTTAACTTTTATGCGTCCATTTTTCTTCCTAGTTGTAGATATGGGGATGTGGAGGTAACTTGTTGAGGACTACTGGTGATGACTGTTGCTCTCTGAAATCAATGGATAAGTGTTATATTATCAAAGCTTTATGATATAATACCGAAGCAGCCTTCAAAAACTGGTTCTTTTTTGCTTCTCTTCCCACAACTTTTCCTTTTCGCTTATGCTTTGTATGTGTTCTACGTTCCAGATGCCTAGTTTCTGGAACAAGTTATTGCTCAAAATTATTGGTAAGCAGAATCTGGGTGAATATTTGTGCGACCATTTAGCACCATTGCCCTCCATATTTTGCGCAAATTAGTACATTCTCCAAGAATGTTTCTTTTTACTATGATTAAGCATCGGTCTCAAGATCCGAAACCTATGAATCAACTAGATCAATACTCATAACTGACTCTGATTCTTTTATAGTTTTGGTTGCTAGACCTCTTCTCTGCTACAAAACCAGATTTTCGTGGGGCAGAGGAATGTGCCAATTTGCGAAAGCATAGGAAACAATGGTGCTAAAGTGTCAAAATTTTAATATATTGAATAATTTAAAAAAAAAAAAATTAATTAAAATTAAAACATAATTTTTTTTTTCTCCTCTGTTCTCCTTTTTCTTCTCCATTGTTATTCACCATTTTATCTCTCAATATGAATTTTTTTAACTAAATAAGGGGAAAATTATGTTAATTTAAAGAGAAACGTACAAGACCAAATAGTTAAAATCTCAACAAACTAGATGCCATGAACGCTACAAACCTTGAGATTTGGAACAAGATAGATTTCAACAATGAAGAAAGTGAAGAACCCATCACCATTAAAACTTGTTGATACGGCATGTATAAAAAATTCGATCCTTAAAAGAAAAAAGTAAGCTTCAATAGTTAGAAATTAATCTTCAATACCCATAAAATAATCCACCATCATTT
The DNA here is from genome assembly GCA_010015005.3 of Ulmus americana. Lineage (NCBI taxonomy): Eukaryota > Viridiplantae > Streptophyta > Magnoliopsida > Rosales > Ulmaceae > Ulmus > Ulmus americana. The sequence goes on from WUAT03000008.1 coordinate 5,007,526, forward strand.
AATTCTAAGTTTCTTCATTTTAATCGAAGTAAAGCAAATTTTAGTACCGTATCTCAAAAACTCTTCTTTCTATCTAATTTTTTTAATACCCTCTTTCTACAATGGATATTTTGGATTAGCAATGATGACTTGAGATTTTAGGGACTTTTCAATACACATCAAGTCATTTATTTTTTAATATTGGTAGATTTCAATGTGGTTATAAAGATTGATGATCATAATAAAGAATTAAGGTTAGGGTTGGTAGAGAGAAATAAGATGTGGTTATAGAGATCGAGGATCATGATAAAGAATTAGGGTTAGGGTTTGTATAGAGAGATAGGAGGAGAAAAAAAGAAAAAAAAAAAAAAAGGGAAAAAATTTGTTTTACTTATTTGATATCTTAAAATTTTTATTTTTTAGTACTATTGTTCTTTATATTTTGCGGGAATTGGCACATTCTCCCTGAAATAGACGGAAATTTGGTTTGTTATCCAATCCATAAAACTGTCAATAAACAATAAGTTTAGGGGTTTAGTAATAAAATAAATAAAAATTCGGGAAGAATGTGCCCATTGGTACAAAATATAAGGGGCAATGTTGAGTAAAAAGTGTATTTTTGCTACTGTGGATAAAGGCCAAATGTGATGTACCAAAGCGGATAAGGACCCACTTGGTGTACAAATAATGCAAAGGGCAGAAGGCCCCATGTTTGCACAGTAAATTTAGTGCATTTATCTACAGAATCAGAAGTTTCAGAAAATGTCTAGCCAAATGTATTCGAAAGTTTTCAAACTCAGAACACAGCTCCTTCTATTATATATATAAGATTTCTACAGCGTGGGGTTTGTTCTTTACTTTTCAAACAGTGTTCAGAATGGGGACTGGACTCTGGGTAATTAGGTATATTTTACAGTTCAATTCATTGAATCACTGTATAATAAATCAGCATGTTGAGAAAGGCAAAGATTTGGCAAAGTGAAAAACAAAAGGAGCTGTAGAAGGATAAATTGTCATTTTTAAAAAGAGAAAATATCACACAAGCCCACTAACGGGTGATTTTGAAATTATCATGTGATTCATTATTATCCTTGCTTGCAAAAAACTAATAATTAGTAACATCATAAAAATCACAAGTTAATAACCATATAAATAAATAAAAAATTCTGTTCCTTTAAAAAATTAGCAACATAACATTCTTTAGTGTGGAGTTGTGTTGATGGTAGCAGAGTTCAAATTAAATAATAGTTCCTAATAGATTAATGGTATTTATAGTTGCTTTTCACTATAACTCTCAACAATGTGATGGAATCGGATTTTTTTTTATCTTTCATGTTTAATTAGGCTAGTTTCACAGACACTGTCATGTGCAGAAGTTGGAAAAAGCTTGGAAAGGCTTAGAACACGCATATATGCTTCACAAAGCATTAGAATGTACGGTTTTTAGGGTGTTATAAGTTAGAGGCGGAAGGTTCATATTGAAAGTTGAAAAAGACATGTGATGATGGTGAAGGTGAAAGCGAAAGCAATAATAATGTAATGGGGTTGTACTGTAGGTTCTTACGCTTGTTAGATTCTTGAGGGTCCCCCTTGTTGTTTTTTATCAGTTTGTAAGAAGGCTGTAAACAATGTTGGTGTTTTGTTGACTGTTTTTAGTGATGGGGGAGAGAAAGTGACTCCCAAAGGGTCCAGTTCATATCTCAGGCCGTACCTTTTGTCGTTTATTTTGATGGATTTGGGTATTTGATGTTTACTTTGCTCAAAACGTACCAACTGGTCAAGAAATTCAATCTTTATGAATAGTTATTGTTCAGTGAGCCACTTTGATCCCTATTTTTATAGATACCTTCCGACATCTTGACTCTTCTATTAACAATAGTTGTAGTAGAGGGCAGTTTTTACAATTCATTAAAGGGCACTCGCAACATGAGAAAGAGGGAAAACACTTATTTCGGCCAAAGGTCTTCCGTTGTATGATTAGTTAGTCCGTCGTAACTACTTGTTTACTCTTTTTATGAGCCGACACATTACAATTATCAATAGTTGTAACTAGGCTATGGCTACTTGGTTATTTGGTACAGCATATATATATATATATATATAAGGGGAACTACATGAATGCCCTAAAATGACGCAATAAAACATTTATACCCCGGTTTTAAATCCATTACAGATGTGCAGCTTTTTTTTAAATCTATTTTACTCATTCAGAAAATGAAAAATTATAAAGAAACTAAGATTGATGACTTGAACATGGAGGGAAAAAAAAAGTATTTTATACAAAAAAAATAGAGGTAAAAATGGAATGATTTTAAAATGGATGTGCAAATGTAATGGATTAGGAAAAGGGGGTTATAGGATGTAATTTCCTCTATATATAAACTTGTAATCACTTCCATTTGCTTCTACTAGTAAGAACACCATTGTTGTGGTCGCTTCTTGCTTCATTTTCTCTTCAGTTTCTTCTTCGTCATCATGGGCTGGTATGACTCACGGAATTGGAGCTAACTCAGGAGCTAACACTGAAGTAGGTTGAGGTGCGACTGGTAATGTCAGTGGAGGAAATCGATTTGCGAATTTGGAAGTCTCGTATCGATATCCTAATGAAGACTCAACTAGTTCTTTCTACTTCAGTAATGGTGATCATCTAGGTCTGAGCTTAGTCTTGAATCAATTGGTAGGCAATAATTACAATTCCTAGAGTTGTGCTATGTCTATGGCTCTTGTTGCGAAGAATAAGCTATAGTTTTGTAGATGGTACATTCCCTCGACCTTCTCTTGATGATCTTATTTATAATTCCTAGTCAAGATGTGATAGCAAGGTTATGTCTTGGATTTTACATGTTGTTTCAAAAGAAATTGCATATAGCATCATGTATATTGATGATGTTGATGCTTGGAAAGTTCTTCATGATTGATTTCATTAGAGCAATGGTCCTAGAGTTTTTCATATTAAGCATCTTCTAAATGGTCTATCTCAGGGTTCTAGTGATGTCAATAGTTATTTTACCAAATTGAAGACTCTTTAGGATGAACTTAGAAATTTTAGACCTATACCAATATGTAATTGTGGGGTAAGAGAGGTTTGATAAACTATCAACAACAAGAATATGTGCTTCAATTTTGACGGGTCTAAATGAGTCTTCTGCTCAAATTCATGCTCAAATTCTTATGATAGATCCATTGCCTCCCACTAACAAGGTATTATCTTTGGTTATCCAAGAAGAAAGACAAAGAGCTTTAAGTTCTTTTACACCTTCTCTTACACCAACCTTTGTAGTCTTTGGTTTGTCAACTAGCAATTATAACTCTTACGAGGGGAAATGTGATAAGCCTTTGTGCACTCATTATGGAATGCTTAGTCATACCATTGACAAATGCTATAAAATACATGGTTATCCTCTAGGATTAAAGTTTAGGAATAGGTTTTCTGAGCAACCTAAGATGCCTGTAATCAATCAAACCACTTTAACTTTTGATCATGGTGATGATGTAGTTTTTTCTTCTTCCCTCTCAAGTATGTCTCCAAGTCAATACCAACAGTTAATTGTTCTATCAATTCTCAACTTTAGAATACATCTCAAGCTGTTCAAGATCAACCTCCAGTTATTTCCAACTTCACTGGTATTTCTACTTCTATCCCTCAACATGCTTGGATCTTGGACATTGGTGCTACTCATCATGCTTTTCATGATTTACATTCCTTTGTTTCTTTTGATTCTACTATGAATGCTTCTTATGTGAGCCTCTACTATCTCTAAAATTGGAACAATTATACTTTTTGATCAAATAGTGTTGACCAAAGTCCTATATGTGCCAAGTTTCAAGTATAATATGTTGTTTGTTAGTTCTCTCACAAGAAGTGCTTGTTGTTCCTTAATGTTTCATGCTGATGGTTGTGTGATTTAGGCCAATTCTCAGGCTCTTTAGATTGGGATGGGTAAAAGAGTTGGCAACCTTTATTATCTGATTACTTGAAGTTGTAAGACAATTTCTACACATGAATCTTTTGCTTGTAATTCTCTTTTATTTTTATTTATTTTTTGCCAATTAATACAATTTAGCATTATAGGTTAGGCCATCCTTCTTGTATGACCTTGCAACAATTGCAAAAGGATTTGTATTTTCATTCCAATATCATCACAGACTCTCATTGTTTTGTATGCCATTTTGCTAAGCAAAGAAAATTACCTTTTGTTTCACATAATACCTTATCTAAATTACCTTTTGATCTTATTCAATATGATATTTGGGGGACTTTTCATACTATTACAACTGAGGGTTTTAGATACTTTCTTACCATAGTTGATGACTATTCTAGATTTACTTGGGTTTATATGTTGCAAACTAATTCTCAAGTTCCACAAGTCATTCCTTAGTTTTTTGCAATGATTCAAACTCAATTTGGTACCTCAATTAAGAAGGTCAGATCAGCGAATGTAAGAGAATTAAAATTTCATGAGTTTTTTTAGTTCTAAAGGAGTTGTTCATGATTATTCTTATGTGGAGAGACTTGAACATAACTCAGTGGTTGAAAGGAAGCATCATCTTCTTAATGTTACTAGAGCTATTCTTTTCCAATCTTGTGTTCCCTTCGTTTATTGTGGAGATTGTATAATGACTGCAACTCATTTTATCAATAGATTGCCTCACCTATTTTAAAGAACATGTCTCCATACGAAAGTCTGTATCATAAAGCTCATTCATATCTTCATCTCAGATCATTTGGTTGCTTATTTTATGGTTCTACTCTTTAAAGCACTCGTGATAAGTTTTCTCCTCGATCTAAAGCTTGTGTTCTCCTTGGTTATCCACTAGTATGAAGGCTTACAAGTTATTGGCTATAGAGTCTAGTAGAGTTTTTAACTCTAGAGATGTAAAGTTCCATGAAACCATCTTTTCCTTTTCAATTAGGTCACCAATACGTGACACTTTAGATTTGTTTCATGATAAGGTGTTGCCAATGCCTATTCCTGATTCAATTCATGTTTCAAGTCCTTCTTCTGATAATTCAGATTTTGATGTTTCTCCACCTAATGTTCAAACTTGATCTCAAAGAGTTGTTAGAAAACCTTAATATCTGCATGATTATCAGTGTGGTCTATTGACACATTATTCACCAACTGCTAATTTTCTACTTTTCATCCTCTTTCTACTATTCTTGGATATCACATATTTGCTCCTACTTCAAAGCTGCTCTTTTTGTTTGTGTTCACTTAGATTGAGCCAAAAACTTATCATCAAGCTGCTGGTCATCCTACTTAGGATCAAGCTATGATAGCTAAACTTGCTGCTCTTCAGGCTAATCACACTTAGTCAGTTGTTAGTTTGCCTCCAGGACAGCATACAGTGGGATGCAAATGGGTTTATAGGCTAAAATACAATGCAGATGAATCTCTTGAAATACATAAAGCACAACTTGTGGCTAAGGGGAATACTCAACAAAAAGGCGTTGATTACTCTGACACTTTTGCTATTGTGGCCAAGTTAGTGACAATGAAATTATTGCTTGCTTTGGCCTCTATCAATGTTTGGTGTTTGCAACAATTGGATGTCAACAATGCATTCTTGCATGGTAACTTGGATGAATATGTATATATGACTATACCTCAAGGTTATAGTCCTAAGGGGGATAATTTACCCAAAAATCCACGCCATAAGCTGCACAAGTCACTTTATTGCTTGAAACAAGTTTCAAGACAATGGTATACAAAGTTCTCCAATGCATTGTTAGAAGAAAATTTTCATCACTCTACTGTTGAACATTCCTTATTCATTAGGAATGAAGGGTCAACTTTTATTGCTTTGCTAGTATATGTTGATGACATTGTAATAGCAAGTAATGATGCAAAATTTGTTAAAGAACTAAAGAATACTATAGACTCGAAGTTCTAGCTTAAAGACTTAGGGAATTTAAGATTCTTCCTTGGGTTAGAGATAGCCAGATAGATAAAGGGATCTCTGTTTCACAAAGGCCTTGTACATTACAGCTTCTTTCTAACATTAGTTACTTAGGATGTAAACTAGTGAGCACTCCTATGAAACCTAATTTCAAACTCAGTCAAGATGATGGGTAATTTATTGATGACCCTTCTTTGTTTAGAAGGATGATAGAAAAACTTTTGTATGTAACCATTACAAGACCTGGCCTTTCCTAGCAATCAATTGTCTTAGTCACTTTCTTTCCAAGCCAAGAATGCCTCATCTTAAAGCACCTCAGAAAGTCATGCAATGCATTAAGTCCTCACTTGGTCAAGGACTATTATTTCCCTCTTCTTTAAAAGTTCAATTAAAGGCCCATGCAAAATATGATCTCTCTCCTAGTGCTGATATTCAGTTGAAGGTTTTTGCATATGCAGATTGGGCAGCTTGTCCTGATAATAGAAGGCCAATATCTGGATTTTGTGCTTTCCTTGGTTACTCATTGATTTCTTGGAATCAAAGAAGCAGCAAACTGTTTCTCAATCTTTTGCAGAAGCAAAATGTAGATTAATGGCTAATTGAATTGGCTTCCTTCTTTTCTCAGGGAATTTGGTATTAATCATTCCAAGCATACTTTGCTTTAATGTGAAAATCAGACAGCTCTTTACATAGCTGCAAATCCATTCTTCCATGAACGTACTAAGCACATAGAAATAGATTGTCATCTATTTAGGGAAAAGGTGCAATCAGGGATTCTAAGGACTCTTCATGTCTTCAATAAACATCAGCTTGCAGGCATTTTTACTAAAGCTCTTGAGATTGAGTATTAACATATGTGATTAGTTAGTTTAATTTGTTGTATGAGTAGCTAGTTAGTTGTAACTACTTGTTTACTCTTTCTATGAGCTAGGCACCTTACAGTTGTCAATAGCTATAGCTAGTTGGTTATTTGGTCAAGCACATATATAAACTTGTAATCACTTCCATTTAAGCTTTTCTTCTTCATTCTATCTTTTCTCTATGTTTTGAAATATTGGATATAAATAAATAAAGGAAAGAAAATAACGTAATTGGATAATAAAAGATAAGAATAAACCAAATGTGGTAATGACAAATAGTAGAGGATGGTCGGAATCTTGCACTTGGGGGCAGAGATTCAATAAGAACTGTCTATAACCCAGAGGTTGGCGACGATATGAGTAGAAGTAGATGGCGACATGGGAGTAGTTTGAGAGCAAGGATAAAGAGCAATTTCCTTAGAGTTTCAATAAAGTAAAAGTGAGAACTTATAAATGGCCCAAACCCTAAGGCCTTAGGTTTATTTATAGGTTTAGGGTTAGAAAGATGTTCGCCAGATATTTCCAACATTCAACTTGGATTCGTTTATGAGACTTGTGCACCATTCCCAGTCAATTTTGCTGACTTGGTGCAGGACTTGGCTCATGAACGTTGAGGAGCAATGTTCCTCGACCAGGGCAAGGTTGTTAATGGGCTTAGGTTTTCAAGTTGGTCATTTGGCCGAGTGATTGGTCTTGGTCCAGTTAAGCTAGACCGGGCCTGAGTGCCATCTGAAATAGGCGTGCCTTTATGTACTATTTCGTTAATTGGGCCTGGACAAAATTTCACCCCAACAATAATTGTTCTATATTTTGATAATGAATTCAAAAGCAGCTAGTTGATATATTTGGACAATAATTTGGAGATATTTTTACCCAAATGAGATAGAACAAGGCAATCAGCACCATCATTTTATGTTTAGTTGTAAAAAGATAAGAGTTAAGAATGATGGTGGTTGGTGGGGTTTTCCCTTTGTTGTTTATAGGATTTCATAGTGTGGGGTATTAGAGTTTAGGATTTTAGCATTTAGTATTTTAGGTTATAGGGTATAAGCATTTTTGGTTTATAAGAAAATAGAACAACTATTTTTTAGGGTTTGTTTGGGCTAGAATTTGGAGATTTTGGTATTCCATACGAGCAACCAACTTTTATGTTTACCAGTAAAATAAAAAGAGTTGTGGAGGATAGGGTTTTCCCTTTCTTTTCAATGACATATATCACCATGTTCGTCATGCCTGTGTACATATGGCAAAGCAAAAAAAACACAAGCATGTGATTCATTCTTTTAGAGGAAACTATATTTGTATGCTGTGATTTTATGTGAATTTACATAATAGTAGTAGAGCTTTTCTGACAAAGAAGATGTTGGGGCCATATCAAATATGACTGGGATCAAATCATAAAATTTAATCATACAAAAAAGAAAAAGAAAAAAAGAGACTCTCCCTGTCTTCTAACATTGTTGGAAGAGTTAACTAGGACGTTCAATAATTGAGATAAAAATAAAGGTATTTGAATTGAAATGGGCTTTATCTTCCCAAAACCTGTAGAGAAAATAATAATGTGACCTGTCCATGAAGGCCAACCATACCTCATTTCACAATAATTTCGAGTAGCTGTACTGTAAGAGATTTGCAGATAAAGATAAACACTAAAACAAAAAATAGTTTGATTCGTGCAAAATACAAAAAGAAGCTCTACATTTAACAATTAATGTTGAGACTCAACGATCAATTTATGCTTGGCTGGATGCTCAGATGAATAGAGAGATAATTATGTAATGTCTTTATCGGCATTCGGATTTTACTCATCTCTGCCATCAGAAATCAGAAAAATGAACTAGAAACAAATATATACATTTGAGGGGACCATATTGTCCTAATTAATTTAATTACTACATACAATTGTATGAGTTCACATTTGAACTTCAACTTGAGATCTCTTCTTCTTTCCACCACAATCATTCCTGGGTTAAAATCTCTTTATTGACTCGCCTTGTGCTGTTATTATTATTATTTTTTCATAGAAAACGTTAAAAATGCACCCAAAAAAAAAATATATATATATATATATAATTTGAACAATTTACCTTAATGGTACCCTAATTTTTGCCACTTTACTAGTTTGGTCCCATAATTTCTAACTTTACCCAAAACGGTCTCAAATGGTAATCTGTGTTACCAATTTGGTCTATCTGTTACATTTCATATAGATTTGGATATTAATTGTGACGTGAAGTGGTAAGCGAGATGGGTTTAAATTATGTTTTCTATTAAGACAGGAAGAAAACTTTTAATGTTTAAATATTAAGGTTTTTGCCACAATAAAAAAAACTTTCAATTTCTCTTGCAAAATTCTAATATTTAAACATAAAAAAATTTCTTTGTATTTTAATAAAAGATATAACCGTACTGAAACATTTAACTTCATCTCACAATTTTAACTGTAAGGGCACATCATAATTAACGTCTGAATTTAGACGAGATGTATTAGATGGACTAAATTAGTAATGCCGAGATGTATTAGATGGACTAAATTAGTAATGCAAGTTACCATATTGAATCCTTTTAGGTAAAATCAAAAATTACAAGAATAAACTGATAAAGTAGTTAAAATTAAGGTATACCACAAGTGTAAATTGTTCTCCAGCTTAAAATCTCTTCATTTTTTAACTTCTATCTCACCAACTGAGATGAAACTGAGTTATTACCAGTTGGCATAATCATTGCATTGTAATTTATCTGTATACTTTTTTTTTTTTTTTTCAAGTTCCATTTATTTGTTTTGCTTCCTTTTTTTTACAATTTCTATACACCCTCTTCTTCGGGCCAATTAATTGTTGTTTACAGAAGTTGGTCTAGGCCTGCAGGTTTAATAATAATTGGGCGGCTCCCAACAAAAGTTATTGGGCCTAAGACCCAAATTTGAATTTCTGGGCCGAGAATACGGTCTCTTGTTGGGGTTTCTACAGGAATGCCCCTAAAATGAGTCCTGTTAACATTTATGCCCCTTTTTTTAAGTCCATTACAAGTATGCCCCCCCTTTTTTTTTTTTTTTGTATCCCCTTAATAATAATAATAATATTTTTTTATACTTAAAAAATAATTAAAATAA
>WUAT03000008.1:5017477-5031055 GCA_010015005.3 Ulmus americana
ATATGTAAAAAATTTAAATACAAACAACAAAAATTGGGTTTGCATACAAACAACAATATGTGCCATTGATTTTTTATCAAATGGTTGTAATCAGAAGAGTTTTAATATAATTTTTTGTAATGACCCGGAACCTAGGGACATTAAATCGTGTAAATTTGATTTAAGGCGAACGAAAAATCAAAGTAAATTTTTTTTTTTTTTTGAAATGTGAACTCTTTTTAACTTAAAAGCTGCTTGGATAAAAACCGAAGCAAAGTCTAATTTGAGAAAGAGTTTATAAATCTATTTGAAAACCTCAGTTGATTTCTAAACTAGGCTTTTAAAATTCGAGACATTACTATTCTTGTTTGAAAATCCTTTTAAGAAATATATGACACAAATAGTGAATCTGTAGAAATAATACTTGCCATAATGAAGCAGATTAATAAGCATAAAATGCTGAATAAAAACTGCCTCCAGAAATAATAATGCAGAACCTTGGAACTTGAGAAATGAATTTCAAAGCTTATAGGAAACTCATACTAAAAGTAATAATTTGTAAAAAGAGGCAGATGCCTTAAAACTTGGCACACTTATGTGGAAAAGTTTTGCGCGGTAGTTGATCCCATTTCCACCTTCCAAAAGCTTGGTCACAATCTAGACATCTCGTCAAGTACACAATACGTACTTGTCGTTGTACTTACAATACGAACGTAAGTCGTGAACTGAAACTCAGCAAGTACATATATAATCTCACAAAACTATGCAATATATTCAATATGTACACAAAACAATATTCATGTAGTCAATTATAATTGCAATCAAATATACATATATAATATCAATGAATATATCATGAAACTTTGGAAAAATCAGCGCCATAATTGTATTGATAGTTGAGGGTCTTGTCTCCACTCTTGGTTCCTCTACCAAAAATGAGCACTGCTCTCTTGTTTTTCACTTACATAGCATTTTCGCTCAAGAGTTTGAACTCTTTCAAATACTACAATTTCAGTTGCATGCAAGCCACATCATCTAGAGTGGAAAAAGTTGCTTCAAACTAGAAATACTGTTAAAGAGGTGCTTCTTTTTTGCCAGTTAAATAGCTAAATAATCTACTCCAACTGCGTGTAGATGTCTATATGTAGCCAAGTTGGTAAATAATCATTAATTTTTAAAACAAATAACAAAGAATAAAATTTTACCGAACAAATTGCTAACCAATAGAGAACATTTTTCTGTATCTCATCAACAGAATTTCTTGACTATTTTTTGGACATTGGAGATTTTCTCCATAATGTTGCAGGCTCCAAGAACGTTCACATCACAAACCACTATGATAATAATGAAACGATTTCACTCTCGAGTGGTCATTATCTTTATATTGGTGTTTGTCGCAGGCTCTAACAATTTTTCGAGGTCTTGTTATCCGTGTGAAAAGGGGGAAAAACCAACTGTAGTTTGGGACCATATGTTTGTTTATTCAAACTGAAAGTTCTTGGAAAGTCTCTGGAAATTATAGACTTGTCTGTCATCACAAATATCATAAAGTTTTGACCAAAGTTTTTCAATTTTCAAACGGTACCCAAATATGGTACACTTGACATTACCAGTTTTTTGTGTAAGCTTTTCAACGAGTAACAGAAAATTTTGAGATAGAACAAATTTTATTATTATTATTATTTTTTTGGGTGGTAAATTAGAACATTTTTATTTTTCGTATTCACACAAGTGGAATCTGAATGCAAAAAAAAAAAACCACAGGTATTTTTATTTATTTATTTACAGAAATAAACCACATGTATTTTGACAATAGGTCTAGTTTGGGTGTACTTTCTAAGATTTCAGTGTTCAAAGAAATCGAAAACCATTATACAACAGGTTGCTTATATTGGCATCATCACATCCTATAATCTATACATGCACAAAAACTATAACTAGCGCTTCTCTATTACATAAATATCTTGATTCATCAGCTGCTGGATGGAAATTGCTTGAAAAGGAAGGTGTAATGGTGGCTTTGGAACAACAAGCTCCCTACAAACGTTCGTCATAGTCGGCCGAGATTTTGGATTCAAGCGTAGGCATGCCAAAGCTACCGTTACAACTAGAACCACACTAGACACAATTGGTTCATTACTGGGAGGAGAGAGACGCGAATCTAATAGATCTTTTAACATTATGGGCGTGGATGAAGAAGCTGCTGCTGACGACGGAGAGGGTAACAATGATGATGATACCAAAGAAATCAGTTCTCCAGGATGCTTTCCCATGATAGTTTCTAGTGCTACCACGCCAAAGCTATAAACATCGTATTTTTCGGTTAGAGCTGTGGTATAGGCATGTTCTGGAAAATACAGAAAGAAAAATGATTACCATAAAAATTTAAGAAAAAATAAGGAAAATATATATAAAAGAATTAGAAACAGATAGTTACCAGGGGCAATGTATCCAAAAGTGCCAGCAACCATTGTTCTATTGGAGGAATTAGGATACAAGAGCCTAGCAATGCCAAAATCTGATACAGAGGCCTTCATTTCCAAGTCCAATAAAATATTGCTGCTGGTAACATCTCTATGAACAATTGGTGGATTGCAATCGTGATGCATGTACGAAAGTGCATTTGCTATGCCTTGAATCACGCTAATTCTCTTGCTCCAATCCATTTGAACAGCTTCACTATCGTTTCTTAGAAGACTAAGCAAGCTTCCTCTGTCCATGAATTCGCAAACCAGAAACATGCATCTTTGGTGCCAACAAAACCCATGAAGCCTCACTATGTTTCGGTGTCGAACTTTTGATAACAATCTTACTTCATTCTTGAAACTCTTGAAGATTGTTGAATCTTCAGCTCTTAAACTGTGAAGTTTCTTCAATGCCACCACTCTGCCCGTAGGTAACTCTGCTCTGTAAACGCTACCACACCTTCCGGCTCCAATACAATATTTGATGTTAAAGCCCTCTGTTGCTTTGATGATATCCTTGTATGCAATTCTCCCATCATAACTCCATATCGAGAATAAATCACCATTCTTTGTTGCTCTGGCCTCTCTGTTTTTCTTATATAGCCACATTTTGTAGAGGAAATATCCACTAAAAAGTGAAAGAAAGAAAATGGTGACAGGAAGAAAAACTTTCATGTTGAGCACAATCTTGCTACTGGAGGCCGAGGGAGACAGAGACGAAGAGCAACCCAGTTTGCCAATGTATAATTCCTTGTTCCCAATAAACGCATCACATGCAAAAGCATTGAGAAAGTCGTTTGGGATTGAACCCTCTAAATAATTGTACGACAAATCAATTCTACGAAGGAAAATGAGGGAATGAGGAATGGTTCCTGTGAGTTTATTGTGGCTGAGATTCAAGGTTCTTGAATTTGTAATATTTCCAAGTTGAGAAGGTATTTCTCCACTGATTGAGTTATGACTCAGGTCGATTGTAGTTAGAGTAAAAAGATAGCCAATTTGAAGGGGAATACTCCCACTGAAATAGTTGTGGCTCAATATCAATTCCCGTAACTCAGAGCATTCAGCAAGATTGGACGGGATGGTTCCTTTCAAAAGGTTCCGGGACAAGTCCAGAGTCTCAAGTTTGGATAGTCTACCAATTACAGTTGGTAGCTCACCAGAAATTTGATTTGATGATAGATTAAGATACTCTAGTTTGGTTAACTGAGTAATATCCATAGCAAAAGAACCAGAAATCTTGTTCCCAGATAGGTCTAGGGAGATCAAACTGGTTAGATGACCCAAAGTTGAAGGAATTGAACCAATAAGCATGTTTCTAGCAAGGTTTAGAGTTACCAAATTCGTCAAATTCCAAATGCCCATAGGAATGGAACCGTTCAATTTATTAAAAGAAAGATCAAGGTGAGTGAGTTTTTGAAGAGTACCTATGTCCACTGGTATATTTCCAGTGATTCCTTGCCCAATAAGTTGAAGACGAACAAGGTTTGAAAAGGAAGAGAAGCTGAACTTGTCAAACTTGTCTCCCACCTGAAACTCAGGAGGAAGTGAGATCTCTGTGATGCTGCCACCACTATTGCAATCAATTCCGGGCCAGATGCAACGGCTTGAGATGTGATTGGTATAGCCATTCCACCACCCACTTCCGAGCAAGGCCTGAGCTTCTCGTTCTAGTGACCTCCAATCAGATGCAGCCACTGATACAATTGGAGAATATTTCACAATAATCAGGTACATGGAAAGAAATGAAAACTTCCAAACTAAAGATATGGGAATGAAGAGTTTGGTCATCTTAGAACAAATACAAAAAACTAACAAATGCTGCGGGATTGCAAATGAGATTCAACGGATATTTCTGCCTTAAAAGCTATTGTTTCCATGAAGTAGCAGGGGAACAAGATTGACTTCAAAGAGTCAACTTGTAATGGTTTACACATGCATCACGCGGCTTTGCTTTCATATCGACTAATAGCTACTTAGCTACTTGTTTGACCGATGCTTACTTTTATTTTAGACTTATAGCTGGACCTCACATGACTATCTCAGCAACAACCGAAATTAAAAAATATACATAATAAAATAAATTGAATTTATATGTATCTTCGGTTGTTTAATTTTCCACAATAAATTCTTGAATTTCGATTCCCGTGTGTCCAGCCCCTACTTGTACTCTTAGAATAACTTCATCTCCAACTTTGAGGGAGGTGACTGGAATTGCTCTCTTTTGCTCTTCATTTCCTGCACAAAACAAATGAACATATTCAAAAACTTTAAGATGACAAAAAAGGAATGAACCAGAGACTTGGGAAAATTGGAAGCAACAATGGCATTTGATAGAGACCTGGATAATCACAAAGGAACAAACCAGCAACAGACAACCAACACAGGCAAAACAGGTATAAATTGTGATAACTTGTATTGATAGTGCTGAATATGCTCTGTAAAATAGCAATGGAACAGTAATCCCAAATGGAAAAAAATGAAAGAAACAAGGATATGCAGAGGTGTTCGAGGTCCTCTAGCCTCCCAGATAACAACTAACCAAAATGTTCACTGCCTGGCTAAAAAACCTTCTCTCTACTATTCATAGCCTTACCATCTCTCTCTTCAAACTACCTATGCCAGCTCAGCACCTAATCATCACCTCCTCAAACATGCTAAGTATTGACATTCCCAATTTTACCCCTCTTAGAGTAGACAAATCAAATAGAGGGTATATCAGCATTACCTTGGCTTGAAGAAACCAAGGCAACTGTTTCTGCATTCTGTAGAAGGATGCTGTAAAGAGTCTGATCATCTGAATCCCGCTGCAACATCATAAAAACTACAACTATCAAATATCACAGCTTGTTTAATAATCAGTAAATGAAACAAAATCCAATAAGGTATATGTTTAAAAAATATATATATGAATTGAAGTGGAATTTTGATTTTGTGATGGGGTTTACTACAAACCTTTGCCTCTACAATCACTAGCGGTCTAGTCTCTATCTTTACTCGTCCGACAATTGTGTTCCTTTGTTGGCCTTTGAGGTCAACCACAATCACCTCTTTGCCTGCTTTTAGTTCTGAGAGGTAGCACGTCTTTCCTCCCGGAACAGCAACATAGGCATGTACAGGTCCCTGTGATTTTCCAAAATGAATCTTATAATAATCACTGAAAGAGAACCAAATTAAAAAAGCAATTGCCAAAATAATAGCTTGAAAACTCACAGCATTGACTCGAAAAGGCCTGCTGGCAATGTAATTCGACTCCAAGCATTCTGAGTGGACAAGAAACAGCCCTCTAGCAAAGGATCCTACCTGTTAAACATCTCGTGAAACCAAATGACAACATCTATATATGATTAGCTCCATAAAAGAACAAGAGCTGAACGTGGTAATAGATGAGAAACACAAGGAGACCTTCACCAGGCTTCATGATACTACAGAGGTCAACACAAACTCGATCCCCCATTCCAGCTACTTGAACTCGAGTTACGGTGGCCTTGTTCAAGCTCAATATGTTGCTAGCATCACTTCGCCGGTCAAAATATTCCTGATGAGATTAACCAAAGTAAGAACTAATGCTTCAAAATAAAGAAGTGATGAACCAACAGCAAGAACAAGTTACCTTTAGCTCAAGAATAGCTTTGGAATCCTCGACTTTTAAAATAACGCCACCCAGCCCCTGCTCCAGTGCCTGTGTAAACAAATATGCCAAAGTTTAGCACCAAATTATGACACAACAAAATAAAATATAATTTATGATTCACAAATTGAATAGCTTCAATCAAGTCATAGTTTTAGCACCTCTTATTCTATACCTCAAGGAACACTTGTGCTTCAGCAGGAGTTTTTGAGATGGCAAAGACTGTTTTCTGACTCCCTTGAGAAGCAGCAACAATATTCTCTGCAGGAATTATCTTTGGAAACAAAAATCAAAAGATTATTATGAAAGTATAAGCCAGTGCCAAAGCCACAGCTATAAAGGAAATGTAAACATTCTACGTTCAATGATGTTGAACATGAATGAAAAAGTTCATCATAAGAAGTTGGTAAAATGTGTACAAATTCTTGAACTTTTGTACATTTAAACAAAAGCAACAATGGATTAAAAACCAGAGGCATATTAAATGAACCAAGAAAAAAAAAAAACAAACTTAGGCTGAAAGAATTATATTTTGAGACAATTATATTACAACCAAATTACCAACTACAAAGATCGAATTTTTTACAAATAATATTTGCTTAATCATAAGGGCAACATCCATACTTTTAACTAAGCAGTAATCCACAAGCAATAAAAGATGATGTCCAAAAACAGGTAACCTGCCAATCCTGTAAATCAACAACAACATTCTCGGCCAACCCATTTTCAGGTTTAAGGAGTTCCAACTCTAGTGGATTCAAAACCTTAAAAATGGTCCCAACCCTTTTGTTCCCATTATCAAAAATCCCTCCCTCTTCAAAATAGAGAGGACATATAAAAGCAATTGCTGCAAATTTGCAGAGCAGCAATCATTCAGAAACAGAAAAATGGAAAAGCCCGTGAATCTATGATATACAGAAACCAGAAAGGCCACAATCCATGCTTCTCCAATAAAATTCCAAAAGGATAATTCAAAAAAAATCTCCATAAAGAGACAGCTACTAATTTGAACAAGAACCATGAAATTGAGATAAACTTACATGACCACTCATCAGCAAGTTCTCGCTGTTGTGAGGAGAAGACAAAAGTGCTCCATCCTCTCTCCACGGCGGCCGTCATGACCTCCTTGCTTTCCGTCCATATCCACACGCTCTTTGGTTGACCGTACGGCCCCGAAAACGACGCCGTAGAAGAAGACATTACGACTCCAGAATCGCGACCCAGATGGGTTTGAGAAGTAATCAATCTGCAAATGTTGGATTTATCTGCGAATATTAATCCAAGTAAGGAGAAATTTGAAGCTTCAAGTTACAGCCCAAGTGAAAATTCAGCTTTTTGGTGCGCAAGAATCCATACTTGAAGGGAAAGAAAGAACCTTTATGGGAAGCCAAAGAGGAGAATTTTTTGGGTATCGTGACAAAAGAAGCAGAGTATAGCAGAGCCATCTCTTCGTCGTTCTCCCCCCACCCCAACAATCTACAGAACAATCTGGATTTTGATTGTTTTGGGGTTTTTTTCTGATTGAATTATCTGATTTGCTGACTTGGACTTGAACTTTTTCTTGATTGAGGTAGGGACCAAAAAGTTGAGATTTTTCTAATTAGAATTTTTAACCGAAGTGAGCTTCCGTCAAGTTTTATGTTACAAATGTTAATAGTGACGGGAAAGACAAAAAAAATCTACTCAAAAAAAGAAAAGTGATGAAAAAAAGGACAATGTGCCAAAACTGCCAAACCATAAAGGGTTGATACTTGGCTCATAATTTGATTGGTGCTTGAAATTTAATACAAATTTTCATTTAGGGAAAAAACAAGCAAACAGTCACCAAAAAAAAAAAGAATAAATCTGAATGAGTATAAAGCTCTTCAAACATCACAAAGTTCACTTATAAACAAACAACATTGGCAAATACAAATGTATCTCCCCACTTCACATTTATTCATTCCTCTAGGCCTATCTTCTCACAAACTCACTATGAAAATCAAATTATTACCCTTTTTTTTTTAAAATGGCTACAACAAAAGGGTGATTCCTTTTCACTCTGCCGTAGATACAAACTTATGAAAAAGAAGGAACAGGTTTAGTTGAAAACTTGAAAAGCATGTTGTGTTTGTAAGGCTTCCCTTTGGTGACAATAGTTGAAGGGAAATTTGGGTGATTCACGGCATCAGGGAATCCTTGAGTCTCCAAGCAAAGAGCTGCATAAGCTTGGTATACAAAGCCGCCTTTTCCCTTCAAATCCTTGACATAGTTAGCTGTGTAGAATTGCACACCAGGAGCATCTGTTGAGAGCTCCATGAACCTCCCCGACTTCCTGTCATACACCACTGCCACCGGCTTCAATTTCTTGCTGTTGTAGTCGCCATCAAGCACGTAGTTAATGTCATAGCCTTTAGGTAGCTTGTTGATCCTACTTCCAACGCTACGTGGTTTCAGGAAATCGTATGGCGTTCCTTTTACAGGCTCAATTTTGCCGGTTGGAATGAGATTCGCGTCTACAGCTGTGAAATGGGATGCAAAGATCTTGATGTCATTTGACAGAATGTTGCCGCTGTTGTGGCCACCAAGGTTCCAGTACGTATGCTGAGCAAGATTCACCGGAGTAGGCTTGTTTAGAGCCTTTGCTTTCATTGACACGTGCAGTTGCCTGTTTCCGAGTAGAGTGTAGCTAACTGAGACAAAGAGATCACCAGGAAAGCCTACAAAGAAGATCGAGAATGGTGTTTACAAAACAAGATTATAGTTACAAACACGAATACAAATACATTGCTGCTAATCTTATTTGTTTGATCTGCAAAATTGGATAAGATAAAATAAAGGCATGTTTACCTTGTTCCCCATCGAAGCTATGATAGGTGAAGACAATATATGGAGCATGACCATCCTTGTGATACTTCCTCACTTTCCAAGCAACATCACTAAATCCTCGAGGGCCACCTGAAACACAGTTAAGGAAACTAAGTTGAAACTAAGTTTGTCAAAAACCAAATTAAGGAAATTATTCCTCTTTCTTGAAAGGTTGAAAGAGACATTAATGTACCATGAAGCGTATTTTTTCCATCATTAGCAATTAGTTTATATCGTGTTCCATTCAATGTGAATTGAGCATTTCCGATTCGGTTCGCAACTCTTCCAACAAGGGCACCAAAATATGTTGAATCATTCTGCAAAGATAGCAAATTGCATCAGAAAATGGTTCATTTTCTAGAGTTATCACAAGATAAACAAAGAGTAAGGAAGTCCCTTTTCTTGCTTGAACTAAGCATAGATGACAAGAATAATTGAAGAAAAAGTCAACTAGTGATATCTATCCAGAATGAAAAACTAGTTTAAGTGCATTGTATCGGTCGAATCACATGTAGCAGTCAACAAAACATTATTAAATAAGAAGCTTGACTCCTCTGTTCAATAGCAATCAATTTTCTAAGTGAAATCATGTGAAACATGAACTAGCTTTCTACACCTAATTCAAGACATTATCCTAATATTTTATGGCTGAAAACATATCAAGAAGATTTTTTCTGAATAATGAGAAGTATAAATCAGCATGAATCTAAGACAAAGTTCAACTTTGTAGAATTTAAAAATAAACCAATCAACTCAAAATCGAATCTGTAAATTAAGAATGTTTGATCCTCTTTCTTGTAACCCATGTTCTCAACTGCCAATTTGTTGTATATTATTGAGCTCTTTCTACCCTAAAAATTAACTCCAACCAATTCCAAAGCATCATGAAGTTTACCACAAAAAAAAAGGGGTAGTGTAGATATGAGCACCTGCACAAATCATGTTTGTTTCTCAATTCAAAAACAACGATTTGGATATTTTCTTTATTCTTGACTCCCAAACACAAATACCCATACCCAAATAATCCAAATACAGCTATTCAAATTCAAAAACAAAAGGATCAAGATTTTGCAGAGTCAAATTATCCAGAAACTCTGATGTTGTGAACAATATGATATTCTGGTTTTGGCATAGCTAATTGGGTTGTCATCATTATGAGAGATTATACCAATACAACTGATATCCTTAGAATCAAATTATTTGGAAGAAAAAGGAATGCTAAGGAAGAATATATAGATAGCGCATCGTTCTATAAAATCCAACAATGGTTGTCTCTCTCTGGTGGAAGAAAAGGGACAAAGAAACAGAACAATACACATTTCCAACAAAAAAAAAATGGATTTTTTGACATGCAAGAAGGCTTTTTGGAGAGGAAAAGAAAGATTTGAAGAAAAAGAGCAAAAATTAACCTGGTACTCCTTGATTGAATCATAACCAAGAACTATATCACCCAACTTTCCTGTAAAAATATCCCATCAAAATAGAATTAGCCTAAAAATGGAAAACATTGAAGAAAAAAAAATGATACCCAGAAGAACAAGGAGAGAGAGAAGGATTCTGAACAAACCATTTCTATCAGGAAGAACAACAGAGACAATTGAGGCACCCCAATTGGTGAGATTTACAGAGGTATCACCCTTTTTGAGCTCATAGAAACCAATATCTTGGTTTGTAGCATCCACATTGGCAAACCCAAGGATGAAGAAACAGAGCAGAACAGAGATGTAGGCCATTTTCTTGAATAGAATATTGGACATATCAGATAAGATCATAGAGATATATATAAGGTTATGTTTTTGTTAGGAAGGTGAGAAAATGATAGGGATGAAAAATCACAAGAGAGAGAAAATATGAAGAAAAAAAAAATTATCTTTCAAGGTTTAATAATGGACAAAATAGCTCTTTATGTTGATATTTTAATTCTTTTTTTTTTTTCTTATTTTGAAATGATGACAATTAAGTTTAATTTTTTTTTTTTGGTGGTAAAGATGACAATTAAGGCAAATGAGGTCCGTGTGCACATTTTCCTATTTTTGGGAGAAATTAAGAAACAACTTAGATTACTGCCAATTTTTTTCTTTATTTATCCCAACTAAACAACTTCTTATATTATTTTTTTTTATCTGTGCTTTTTTTTTTTCTTTCTTTCCCTTCCTTTCTTATCTCATCTGACCCTAACCAAACACAATTTTTAAAATTTATTTATTTATTTTTTGACAAAAAGTGGATACAGGACCCTAAATTCATTAATAATCAAAGAGAAAGTGGTACAAAGTTTCAATATAGGAGATAACCCTTTGGTGGTAGTGAGTTACCTAAATTTCTAAAGGAAATTCAAAAAACAAGAATCACTAAATGACCCAGAGTATGATACAAAATAATTTAAAATCATCCGGGAGTGCTTGACATACATAAGAGCTATTAGATCAATATATGAAGAACTTTAAGCGATTAAGACATGAGAACGATAAATATTATCTTCCCATAAGGATCGGGCAAAAATGCACTCAAAAAATGCATGGATCATATATTCTTGTAATTCGTCACATTTAGGGCAGGTTTGAACCATCTTAATCCCTTGCTTTTGGCTCTATTAGGAATAGCATTTAAGCAAGAAGGCCAAAGGAAAACTTTGATTTTGGGAGTTTTTTTTCTTCCTTTCTTATCTCATTTGACCCTAACCGAACACAATTTAAAAGTTAAAAAGAGAGAGAAATTAGTAACTGTGGGAGGTACTATCCAAAAAGAAAGACAACCCGTTGGTTCTCTTTGGCTATGGTCTTTATGGTGAGCTGGAAGCCGGTTGTTTGACTTGGTAAATGATACAAACAATATGTCAGTATTCTTGTTCCTCCAAATTGTGGTCCCTAATCAAATTTGTTACCAAAAAAAAAAAATTAGGATTAAATTGATGAACGTTAGTCTTAATCATATATTCAAAATCTTTAAAAAACTATTACTAGTCAATTGATAAGATCAAGAAAATTAAAATTAGATGACAAATTTGTTATAATTTGATTATTAAGGGAAACTCCCAACTCAATACTGACATTTTTGTTGGTACCTAAACTTTGTCAAATCACATGGCAAGGAAACTTCAACTGGGGAAATATAGGAGACAAAACTAGCTAGGATACAAATTATTGCAAATATAAAAGTCAGCAACATACATCAAAATAAAAGATAGAACTTTACCTCAAACAGGAGGGAAAAAAATGAGAATATCATGTATCAAAACAAAAAGAGAGCACTTTACCTAAACGTTTTAAAGAAATATTAAAATATTGATAAATTTTTTCAAGTGCTGCCTCTTACTTTCATGTAAAAAATATGTAGTGACTTTATACATAATTTAGGTAAAGTGCTCTCTTTTTATTTTGATGTATCCTTGCAAAGACAATCATTAATTATTACTATCACGTTTTTTATTGTAAGATATACAATTATGATTTAACTTTTTTTTTGTAGTTTCTCCCTGCTCATTCTTAGAGTCCCTGAATCATTCCTATCATTTCTCATGTCATGTAACAGATAAGGGTATTAAAATCACTCTTCACCTTTCTTTTTTTTTTTCTTTTTTTTGACCGGCACTCGTCACGTTTCTATTTCTCAATTATGGGTAATTTTTAAATATTAAAAAAAAAAAATTCACTTATGTATGGGGGTATAGTCTAAGACAAATAAAAATAACAAAAACAATTCTTTCTTACAATTAGTTTTGCTATTTCTTAAGGGTAATAAAATGAAAACAAATGTTTTTGGTTTTTATGGCATTAACACAATTTTATCCGCCAATAGAATTATAGAACATCTTTTTTGAGAAAAAATTGGGTCGTTTTTTTATAAAGGTTCCAAGAGAGAATGTGGAAATTAGTCCCACAGTCTAGTTGTGTGTTTTGTCACTAAATTCATCATTTTTTCAAAAAAAAATATTCATCTTTAATTATTGCAATTTGTATAATTCTTCCACCAAAAAAGTTCATCCATGTACAAATGGTCCATATTTTTCTGAACAAACTTTTGTTCACACTTTATAAATGCATGGTTTTGGACTAGTCTAGATCTCATGATCCTTGATTTAGCAGTGGAATTTTTCAATGGGCTTAGTTGAATGATGTCATGTATGACACAAAGACACATCGTTCTGTTTATATCTCATTGTGTTAGCCACAATTAAATGTGAAACTTCAAATATTCTAG
This sequence comes from Ulmus americana, assembly GCA_010015005.3. Classification (NCBI taxonomy): domain Eukaryota; kingdom Viridiplantae; phylum Streptophyta; class Magnoliopsida; order Rosales; family Ulmaceae; genus Ulmus; species Ulmus americana. Next base: position 5,030,600 of record WUAT03000008.1, read on the forward strand.
AATTTATAATTTAATTATGATGAAATAAATAAATAAATTAGAATATTTTTTTCGTAAATTAATGTTGAATTTTAAGACTTAAAAAATTATGCAATGTGGAATTTACAAATAGTAGGAAAGATTAGGAAGTGAAACTAGAAATATGGATAGTGTCCAAGTGGAAGTATTCTTACAAAAGGAAACCATGATTCGGAAGAAACAAAAATACCAGAAGCCCGAAAAAAGAAGTCCAGTGAAAAGTGCAAAGCGTTCTTCACGTTGTTTGATTTTCTAATATTTTACACTTTATTTGTTTGGCTTATTTCTTGACATATTATCTTGTTTAATTTTATTAAGATTAAAATGAGTAAAATTACAAATTGGACCATGTTGGGTACCCATTTAAATATTTGGATCACTTTTTTTTTTTTTTTTTTAAGCCCATCCTTAAGAGGCTTAAAGGAGTTAATTAAAGTA
>WUAT03000008.1:5121813-5134686 GCA_010015005.3 Ulmus americana
ATTATTATTTGTACGAAATTATTAAAAATTACAAAATCAACGAAGTAATGGGTACTTGAGAATAATTGTTACAAAAATAATGGTACTCTTTTGTTATATTATAAAATATAAAGTATTTTTTTAGCATTTGAAAAAGTAAAAGTATCAAAATGTAATTATCTCATGTTAAAATATTTTAAAAGTTAAGAATCTATTAAGTGATTTCAAATGATGATTATCGATATATTATTATTTGTACGAAATCGTTAAAAATTACAAAATCAACGAAGTAATAATCAAATTGAAACCTGATAACAACATCTAGATGGCCGTAAAAATTATGTTCTCAAATTAAAAGAATAGAAGTGTAAAAACATGAACTACGAACCCAAAAAAAAAAGTTAGTGAAAGTAATTTACACCCAAGTATAATAACTGAAATATCATAAAACCATATACGGAATTTCTAAAGTTGGAATAATTATTAATCCACCCCATTAGGATAACATATGGCTTTTAATATTTGACTAAACGTTACAGCCAGCCAATTTAGAGGAGTGTGTGAAGCTTTCATTCGATTAAAGTGACCCGAAAACCATAAATACTCTTTATTGACATGAAAGAGCAACTTCTATATCAGAAGTAACAAAAATTGCAAGGATGTCATAATCTGTGTGACAAGTATGAAGACAGTGATAGGTGAAGTGTAGACCAAACACCTTATCTTTACACTCTTTTCTACCCTTAATTATGCCAAGTAACATTTATCCCTGTGGGCCAATTATGTTTTTCTTTTTTTTTGATGCAGCCAATTATGGTCAATTATGGTTTGTAGTATTTTTTTTTTTTTTAAATATCATTTAGAGCATTAAATAACTAATTTTTTAATATATATATAGAAAAAATTGCGAGCATATTTATGTGGCTATTTAGTTCCGCATTCTATAACATTCTAAAGGACATTTTAAATAACATTTTTATTTGGTTCAGAGTATTTTAAACATGATTCTTGTTTAGTTTAGAGTATTATAATTAGCGTTTTGTAAAAAATATATATTTTATTATAAAGATAATAGAATTCACATCATAAAATATAATTTTATAAAAAAGTGACGAGACCCCTAGTCAAAAAGACTCATAAAAAAAACTTCATCACACAAAAAGCCAAAAAAAAAAAATCAAAAGTAAAAAATAGTTGCTTGTCTTCATTGGTCAGGAAAAAAAAATTTACAAATTTTTTAACTTTCAATTTTTGGAATATTGACTTTTAGGGTTATTTCATATTTTGTTTTTGAAATAATATATGTTTATTTAATTAATAATAAGGGATATTAATATTTTACTCCCTTCGATTTAAAAAAAAATAAATACTCAAATAACCTTGTCATATTATAAATAATTTTAAGAACCCTGAGTTATTTGAGAACTTATTAATTATACCCTGGGGCATGAGAAAGAACATAAGTGCCCTTAATTCAACGATTGATCTTTTTTTCTTTTTTTTGTTTACAAACCTTATACCCAAACACTCATATCGCTTAAACACACGACGTTGTTTTAGATTATTGTGGAATGTGATATGATGTGGTACAAACAAAATATCAAACCCATTTGATTCACCTTCGTTCCCTTATTTTTCTTCCATTTTCCCTTGCTTTGTCTGCAAACAAACAACATTTCTTGACATTTTTGGTGAAAAATTATATCAATTGCGTTTGAAAAAAGCAGTACTTGCTTAGTTTGTGTTAGTCTTCAAAATTTGTGGGTTGGAAGGACTCATTTGAGGATTTTTCACGGAATGATTTTGTGGGTTTTTGCAAGGAACATTTGAAGAATATACACTATAAGCATTCATATACTTTTTGGATGGTTGATTTGATTATTTTTATTGTTTAGATGTTGATTAGGAACGAATTTTGGTGTTCATGCATGCTAAAAAATGTGGGTTTTTGGGTTACAAAGTTAACTTTTTGGAGGGGTAATTGTCAATGATACAATATTTTCTGGTTTTACCTTAAAAAATTTGAAGTAGAAAATGTTCAAAATTTCATGGGTAAAATCTGGGATATTTGTTTGTTCAAATGGATGCATTTTTGTATGGTTAATTGCTAATGTGAAAGGTTTTTTTTTTAATAGAATTTATAGGTCTATATTTTTCAATAAATTAATAGCAACATAATAAAGCTATTGGATTTGTTTTTAAATTTTGTAGATACTACAAGCATGCCAATTCATGATATTTTAGTTTTGTGTGATGGGATAGGGGTATTACAATGGAAGATGGACTCAGACATGTCTAATTTTATGGGGCTTAGTAGTGCCACTGCTGGTGAAATTGATGGAAAAGAGTATGGTTGTAGGCAAATGAAGATTATTATGACTGGGATAGCTAATACATGGGTACTTGTCAATGTGGTTGATGATAAAAGCTTAATGGAATTGTTTGATGCCAATGATCCTTACAATGGATTCATCCACTTGCAAGTGGATATAGAGGAGGTTCTCAACATGTTACCATCACCAGGTTTGAACCGAAAAACAAAGAGTTTAGGTGTTGTAATTGAAGAAGTAGAAGATGATCCACCTAGTGTTGTCATTGGAGGAGTGGAAGATGTTGCACCTAAACAAGTATAAAACAAAGAGGGTATTATTGCTACGAAATTTCTTTTAGGTCCAGCAGCACCTAAGGGAAATATAGAAAGTGAGGCAAAAAACAAGGAAATAGTAAGTGATCCTGTCTTAGTAGATGTTGACGAGTGGTTGAATGATAACTTTGAATTGGAATAGAATCAAGTGGATGAAGAATTGGCACCCGGTTCCAGAGTTGAGGCATACGAAGAGCAATTGAAGTTTGAGGATTTGATTGCTAGTGATATGACAGCTTTTCAAGTAGAGCTTTTGACAGATGTTAAAGATCGTAATGTAAAGGGGAAAGGCAATGCAAAGGGAAAATGCCATTTTGAAGATGACAACGTAAAGGGGAAAGGCAATGCAAAGGGGAAAGACCATTTTGAAGATCATAAGCATAAAAGCAAAAAAGGGTTAATGTGCTACCTACTAGGTTTGAAGCTGAGCTAGAATCACCATCAGACTCTGATGATCCAGTATGGAATCAGAGAAGAACTAGTAGCGAGTCTTTAGAGTCGTTTGATTCCTTTGTTGATGAATAAAAGAGTAAAGGAAATGGTTATGCATTTGAATGGTCTAGTGGTGAAGAGGATAACATGAGCGATGCAAATAGAAGGTTTAGGGAAGACTTTGATGGGGCAAAAGATCCAAATGCTAATGTCCCAAGAGCTCCACATTGGTTGAATGGCAGAGGTATGGTTAAACTATTTCCGTTCCAAATCTTTGAAAATAACAGGCAATTCAACAATGTTTTGGTAGACTATGCTGTTGAAAATGGATTTGAACTTAGGAAAATCAAGGCTGAATCTAGCAAGGTTATAGCCAAGTGTGCTACTTCGAATTGTAGTTGGAGGGTGCATGCTTCCAAATCACCATATGGCACGGTTTTCATGATAAAAACATTGAATAACAAGCATACGTGCCAAGTTGTAAAGCGGAACAGACTTGTGACTAGTTCTTGGATTGCAAGAAAGATGAAGAATGAGTTCAAACTCAACCCGGACATGTTTACCAAAGCTATGAGGACGTTGCTGAATGAGAAGTAGGGAGTAGAGGTGCCTATTTGGAAGCTTTATAGGGCAAGGCTTAGAGCAAGGGGGAATGACTTGGTGAACCACTCAACAAAGTTCACTCGTTTGAGATGGTATGAGAACATGATATTAAGAAAAAATATGAGATTATATGTTGTAATTATGTCTAACATGGTTGGTAGACAAAGAGGCCAAATAGCTGTCATTGATATGGTTTTGAGGGATAATGATCCACCAGTTTTTAAGAGGATATACATATGTTACGAGATATGCAAGGTGGCATTCCACTCTGGTTTGAGACCCTTTATTGGGTTTGATGGGTGCCATTTAAAAGGGCCATTTGGTGGTATACTTTTAGTTGCTATTTACTTGGATGCAAACTTGAAAATGGTGCCAATAGTGGTTGCCATTGTGGAGATTGAAAACACTGAGACTTGGACTTGGCTCTTAATGAACTTGAAAAATTCATTAGGCAATGATTTGGAAACCAAGCCTTGGGCATGCATGTCCGATTAACAGAAGGTAAACTCTCACATTTCTTTTAAAGTTAAGAATTTATTACATTGTCTTTTAAAGTTGTCCACCAGCACCTACTAACCATGTTTGCTAAACAGGGACTTGTTGAAGTAATTGCCACTTTGTTGCCAATGTGTACACATAGAACTTGTGTTTACCAAGTCTGGAAGAATTTCCAAAGGAAGCACGGTGAAGTTGGTTTAAGAAATTTATGTTGGGCTGCTGCGGAAGCCATGAACGTGGTACAGTTTTCACAAGTTATGCAACGAATGAAGGACATGAGCAAGGAGGCGTATGATTGGTTGGCTCAGCTTGAATCAAGGCAATGAAGTCACCATGCTATGGATCCTAGGGTGAAATCAGAACACATAACCCTCACCGAATCATTCAATAGTTGATTAGATGAGTTATGGTTTAAGGCACCAATATTAATGCTTGATGGGATAAGATCAAAGTAGATGGAATTGGTCTATGTTAGAAAAAAATAAAATAAAATAAAAAACAGCGGATAGATGAACCAGAGAGTTGACACTTAGAGTACAATTTAAGGTGAACAAGCTTTTAAAGCGTGGTAGATATGCTAAAGTAAGTCGTTGTTGGGAATATGAGTTTGAGGTGGTCTACAAAGACAACATAGTTCAAGTATAACTCTTTAATTTCTAACATAGTCTTAAGTTTGCTAAAGTAAGATGTTACTGGTTCAGTGACAATAATGTCTTGAGTTTGCTTTAATTATTGGACATGTTAAATTGTACGAGTGGAGTTGTACTTGTGGGGCATGAGAGCTAATAGGTATACCCTGTGTACATGCAATGGCGTGTATAAACTTCATTAGAGGTGAAGTGGATAATTATGTGCACCCTTTCTTCAAGACATAAACTTGGAGAAGGGCATTCGTAGGAATGATCCATCCAATTCCTTCTCAAAACAATTGGCCTTCCTTTCCAGATGAGGAATTACTCTAGCCACTAAAAGTTAAGAGATTGCCAGGGAGACCAATTGTCCACATGAGATGTGAACTAGGTGCCAAATCAGTCCAATCTGCAACTAAGAAATGCTCAAGATGTGGTCAATTGGGCCACAATGTTAGATCTTGTAAAGGGGAAGCTCTTAAGAAGGCCAAAGGAAAAGGTGGCAGACCAGTTCATCATGAAGCTGTATTGAGAAGACAAACAATGCAAGCATTGAGGGGAAGAGTAAGCATGCTTCTATTTATTTTTCTGTCAACTAAGATACTGAATTTTCAATCAAGAAATGCTCAAAATATGTTATTTTTGTAGGGTGGATGTTGGGGAAGAGGTGGAAAAGGGGGCAAAGGTGGATCCTCACAGCCTTGAATGCATTTTTTTTTTGGAACCTTGGTGCTGGTTATTAGTTTATTTAGGGATGAATGTCTTGTTGTTAGATGTGTTTAGAACTTGTTTTCACAAGTTACATATTTTGGAACATATTTACATAAGTTTTTTTGGAATTTTTCTGGATTGCTATTGCTAATCTAATGTAAGGTTCAAATCTTTTTGTAATATTCTATAGTTCAAAGCTTGTATTAGGTTCACTGTTGTTTGAACACATAGCTTATAGTAGGTGAACACATCTTGTATAGCTTTTGGACATTAAACCTTTTATTAATGAACATGCAAATGTTACTGGTTGTACATATATATAGTTAGAATTTCTTTGCAATGGTTGCATAGTTTGGAACATATTTACACAAGTTCTTTTGGGAATTTTTTGGCCTGAAGATGCAAACCTTTTATTAAAGAGCTTAACAAATGTGTATGATACACAAGTAAAAAATACATAAACCTAATATATATGTGTGTGTGTGTGTGTATAACACACTAGTAACAAAAACTTATGGAAATAAATTGTAATTCTAAGTTCTAACCAAGCACAAAACAAACATGTAATTTTAACTTTAGGAAAGCTACAAAATCCATCCATCAAAGCTTTGTATTGTAGCATTACATAATTCTAACCAAGCACAATAAAAATATAATTCTAATTTCTAACCAAGCACAAAAAAAAAAAACCCTGCAACCTGTATAACATAAACATTCAATCCATAAGTAGATTCTATCATTCCAAATCAACCAAAATATAATATGTTCTGTCCCATAAACTATCTCACAATATATATTCTTTCCTACAAAAAAAAACGAACTTGTTTATGGCATGTTTCAATGCCAACCGAACAAAACCAAGAGATGAATATGCCTAACAAAATCTACAACCAACGAATACCATCATTTTAATACTAAATACATAAACACCAAAATTCTAAATACAAAGGTTATAAACACCATCCCAATACATTTAAAACCCATTAAACCTTTCTCAATAACATCCAGCTGCTGATGTAGAATCATCAACCCATATGCTTGAACCGCACCTATGTGATTTCCATTGACATATTGCCCTACATCACCATGAATTCCCAACATTTTAGGCCTGCTACTTTGTGAAACCAAATCCTTTGTGTTTTGACTTGGTGTTTCGATCGTGCTATTCATCCTTCCATTGTCACTTTCAAAACACCACCACTTAAAGAACTTGCACTTCTTCCATGTACACCGTAATAGCAGTCGATTTGGGTTTTTAGAGCTCTCGCTAATCATTACCTCCGCCTTGTAACCACATAAACACTTTCGATTCCGAAAAAGAATACAATGATGAAGATAGTGATTAGTGGTTGAAAATGATGATTCCATTGTTCAAAAGCCCCAAATCAGGAAACTTAAATAAAAAAATCAAATATCAAATAAACCAAATCATTCCCAAATATTTTCAACCCACTTATCAAAACTAAACCCTAAACCATTTCGAGCTGTCAATTATATACCTGAGATCAATAGAAATGAACGAAGCCGTCTCCTCTTCGTTGTTTTTCGCGAGCTCACAAAAACTTGAAGAAAAAAAAAACAAGTTAAATAATTGAGTTTTTATCAATATTCAACATGTTTGGCTACAGTAATAGCCTAAACACAAACACGAATTACTATTCAATATTTAAGGGTATTTTCGGATTTTGATAAAAATATAATTCAGTTTTTGTGGACTATAGTATTATTAATGAGTTTTCAAATAACTCGGAGTTCTTACAGTTATTTATAATATTATAAGGTTACTTGCATATTATTTTTTAAACCGATGAGAGTAAAATGTTAATATCCCTTATTAATAATAGAAGTGTTTAGTAAACAAGGCAATATATCATAATCTTTTTTCTTTTCTTATTTTTCTTAAATAAAAAAACGCCATCTAACTACTCAAGATCTAGCTCCATTCAATTTTTCTTTTCTTTTTTAAAGTTAGAATAAAGGGATAGCTCTAGCTCTTTATTTAGTTTGAAGTTAATTAATTAAATTTATGAAGCTAGTTGATTACAATATACATGTTTTTAGGGGAATTACAATATATTTTTTTTATTTTGGAAGGTTGTGTGAAATATTATTCCAAATGAATGAATTGTAATGTTTGACAAATTGAATATACAGATACGTCCTCAAATTAGACAACATTAACAAGCCCATACCTTTTTTATTATAACTTTTTACATTTTTGTATTCTCATGTTTCGTTTTATCCCAAAATATATCTTTATTTTTTTAGAAATTACTCTAATACCTTATGTTTGATTTTTATTATAATTTAGAACTTTAAGTCGATTCATGGTTGACTTTTACATTATGAAATATCGAAAATGCCTTTCAATATGGGAAATTTTAATTTTATAGTTTTTTGTTATTTATTTAACTAAAAAATCCTAAAATTCATAGTTTTTATTTATTATGCATATTAAAGGGTATTTATGAAAAATTAAGAAAAGTGGTCAATTATGAGTTGTCTCTGGTACAAAAATTGTAATAAAATCAAATATTAAGGTATTGTAAGTAATTTCCAAAAACTGGAAGACTTTTTGGGATAAAATGAAATATGTGGGCACCAAAATGTAAAAGGCCCATTTTATTATAATGTTTTATAATTTTAGACTTCCATAGCTACGGTATAAGTGGCAAATCTAAAACGACGCCGTCGACCTTGTCCACATCAACTATTACCTTGACAAAACTGGCAATTTGTTTCCCCAAACCATTTTTCTCTCTCTCCTCTCTCTCAGACTTTGCTCGTTCTTCGCCGTTCGCGTAGCTCATCTATCTCTCTCCTAATCGCGAGCTCTTCGCACAAAATCTCTGGATTTTGCTAATTCAATCTCTTTTCGTTTCGATCACAGTTTGTCAAAATCTCTCTTGTGGTTCCACGATAAATCCGTGCCCAAAATCCAATTTTTATTTTGTTTTCTTCTTCCAGCCAAGCCCTAACTGCACCCACCTAATTCCAATCATGGGTTTGTGTTTTGCTTCATTTAATCGAAGATCTGGGGTCTGATCTAGGGTTTTATTCGACTCGAATTTCGCGAATCTCGGGTTTTTCTGTGGAATTCAACGCTGGATTGATGTTTCTTTTTAGGAACGAAGGTGGGATCGATTCAGAAATCAAGGAAGATGGAGGGCTATGCATGGGTCGGGAGGTGAGAAGTGCAAACAGAGTCGGCACATGTGGCCGGTCCCTAATTCGACCGTCGCGACTGTACCTGTGAACGATTCAAACATCCCCGATTTCTTTCTCAAAGTATATATATTCACCTATCTCCGTTCCTGTTCATTTTTCCGGAGTCCTTATTTTGATTGTTCTGTGGTCAATTTATGCGTTCTGAATTCTTGTAGTTTCAATTTCTCTCTAATGTTTCTGGGGTTGATCCTTTTAGCTGAATTTTATCCCTTTAGATTTCTTTGTATGGTCCTGATCTTGGGTTACAAAGGGCTTTTCACGATTTCGTATTTCTCTCCTTCTATGTTCCATTTTGTTTGATTAATTGCTGTGTCTAATTATGGATTTGGCTTGCGTGGTTACCTGTTCATCAGCTCAAATTTTTGGCTTTCCGGAACTTTTTTTTTTATGAGAATTTGGTCGTAGAGGCGGCCTTTCCGATTTTGAAGTTTTTCTGAGTTATGTTGTGATTGTTTTGATGGATTGTTTATGGGATTGTAGGCGAAGGTTTTCCATAGATGATTTTGATAGAAAGGAAATTTTTTGTTGTTATTACTTTGGATTTGGAAGACAGGAAATGATTTTTGGGCTGTTTAATTCGTTTGTCTCCTTTTGAAAATTGTTGTTCTTTGTAACAGGTTTTTTGCTGGTAATCTGAATGGTAATCTGAATGGTTCTTAGAAGTGATGTGAGTTAACTTTGTTTTGACTTTTGATATGTATGTGTTTACAGAAAACATTAATTCTTCTTGATTTTTGAAAGTAAGAATTGTTCTAAGCAATTTAGGTTCGTAGATATGTTATGCTCCTCCTTGTGGTTATTATGAAGTGCCGTTCCTCTTGGTTGTTTTGACTGTTATGGCTTGTTCAACTGTGTTAGAATCTTAATGTTCATTTGGATACAGGTTCATGCATTGCTGAATCTGAAGTGTTTAACTTGCTTATATAATTGCATGAATTGGAATACAATTTATTTAACCCTGAGAACTTTCTCTTGTCATAGGATGGACGCAAGATTCGAGTTGGCGACTGTGCACTTTTCAAGCCACCTCAGGATTCCCCACCTTTCATTGGAATAATTCGTAGGCTGACATTTGACAAAGAGAATACTCTAACTTTAGGTGTAAATTGGCTTTATCGACCTGCTGATATAAGGCTTCCAAAAGGGAATTTGCTTGAAGCTGCACCCAACGAGGTCTTTTATTCCTTTCACAAGGATGAGATACCTGCTGCATCCTTGCTCCATCCCTGTAAAGTTGCATTCCTTCGTAAAGGTGTTGAACTTCCTTCAGGCATATCCTCATTTGTATGCAGACGAGTATATGATGTTGAGAACAAGTGTTTATGGTGGTTAACTGACAAAGATTATATTAATGTGAGTATCATTGTCCCGTCTATCCACATTGCCTGTGGGTTATGATTAATTTAGTTATTTGTAGTGATCATCTTTGTCATTTGCAGGAACGGCAGGAAGAAGTAGATCAGCTATTAGATAAGACTAGACTAGAAATGCATGGGGCAGTGCAGTCAGGAGGTCGTTCTCCAAAAACTTTGAATGGTCCATCGTCAACACCGCAGCTGAAATCTGTTTCTGATAGTGTGCAAAATAGTGCATCCTCCTTTTCTTCTCAGGTTAAGGGAAAGAAGAGGGAACGGGGTGATCAGGGCTCTGATTCTGCCAAACGTGAACGTTTATCTAAAACAGAGGATGGGAATTCTGGTCAATTTCGGCCTGAAAATATGTTGAAATCTGAGATAGCTAAAATAACTGATAAAAGAGGGCTTGTGGACTTGGCTGGGGTTGAGAAATTAGTCCAGCTCATGCAACCTGACAGTGCTGATAAGAAAATAGATTTGGCTGGTAGAGTAATGCTTGTTGATGTCATAGCGGTGACTGACAGATTCGATTGCCTTGGACGGTTTGTTGAGCTTAGGGGCTTACCTGTATTGGATGAATGGCTTCAAGAGGTTCATAAGGGGAAAATCGGTGATGGTACTAGCCTCAAAGAAACTGATAAATCTACCGAGGAATTTCTCTTGGCTTTACTTCGTGCATTGGATAAGTTGCCTGTAAATCTTCATGCCCTCCAGACTTGCAACGTTGGCAAGTCTGTCAACCTTTTGCGTAGTCACAAAAATTCTGAAATCCAGAAGAAAGCTAGGCTTTTGGTTGACACGTGGAAGAAACGTGTTGAAGCTGAGATGAAAATGAATGATGCAAAGTCTGGACCAAGTCGTGGTGTTTCGTGGCCCAACAAGCCTGCCCCTTCTGAAGTTTCTCAAGTCGGAAGCAGGAAAACTGGAAATTCTGCTGATGTTGGCTCAAAGAGCTCCACTGCACAACCTTCTGCCTCCAAAGGTCATCAAGCTAAGCTTGTTCCTGGCGAAGCTGCCAAGTCTTCCGTATCTCCGAAATCAATGCCTACATCAACCGGTGTTATATCGAAGGATCAAAATTTTAAAATGTTAGTTGGTTCTGGGAGCTCAGATCTCCCTTTGACACCAATTAAGGAGGAAAGGAGCAGCAGTTCTAGTCAGTCTCAGAATAACAGCCAGTCTAGTGATCATGCAAAAACAGTGGGTTCGTCTTGTAGGGAAGATGCAAGGAGCTCAACTGCTGGTTCAGTGAGTGGGAACAAAGTCTCTAATCGCCACCGGAAATCAAGCAATGGTCTTCAGGGTTCTTCTATCTCAGGAGTTCAGAAGGAAGCCGGATCAGAAAAAGTTAATACGCCGAGTAGGAATCTGAATTCTGAGAAACCATCAACTGTTGGATTATCCCATGATAAACTTGCTGATGTGCCGCTTGACCAAGGAAATAATCGACTGATTGTTAGACTACCAAACACAGGCAGGAGTCCTGCTAGAGTTGCACCTGGAGGTTCTTCTGAAGATCATGGCAGAGCTTCTCCACCTTCAGAAAAGCATGATAACCACGATAGAAAACCAAAAGGCAGAAATGATGCATTGCGGACTAACCTTTCGGCTGATATGAATGTAGATTCATGTCAGAGCAAGGATGGTGTGACTGAAGAAGGTTGTGTGCCACCTGCTTGTGAAGGACATCATAGGTCTGGTGACAATGGCGGAAAACCAATGGAAGCATCTAAAGCAGCTGGTTCATTGTCAAAAATCATGTCAAGGTCAGGGAAATCATACGAGGGATCTTTTAGCTCCATAAATGCTTTAATTGAAAGCTGTGCTAAGATTTCTGAAGCTAGTGCCTCTGCTTCTCCTGGGGATGATGTAGGGATGAATCTGCTTGCTAGCGTGGCTGCTGGAGAAATATCCAAATCAGGTAATGTGTCCCCATCAGGTTCTCCAGGGAGAAATCCATCTACACCAGAGGGATCAAGCTCGGGCAATGATGGCAAATTGAAACAACCAGGTGAAGAAGATGCTCAAGCCCAAAGTCAACCTATTGGTGGTGGGGCTAATGGTTGTGCTATTTTAGAGCAGGTTAATGGTGGCGATTCTTTGCACAACAAGAATGAGTTAAGACATCCTGTCAGCTGTCCACCAACTGTTGATTCTGGAGACAAGAAAGGTGCTTCGCCTACTTGTGGGGAAAAACCAGGGGAGTGCAGAGCGCTGTTGAATGATTCATCAAATTCACAACAAAATGTAGATACCCCAGCCTTGTCTGATCTAAAACCTGGTGAGCCATGTGATGCTTCCATGAGTGACAGAAAAGATGGTGGTTATACGGATGCTGAGGGAGTTGACCAGTTTTCCGATCAAAGAAAATTTGGGTCCCACAAAGTTAAAAGTAGCAGCATTTCTGATTCTAAATTAAATACTCAAAGCCCCTTATCCGATGAAGATAAAAAGGTGGATTGTGCAGATGACCGATCTGTGGAGAACAGCAAACCAGTGGTATCAGAACCACCCTTTGGGAGTGCAAAAGTTGAGAAGGACAATGAAAATTCTGCCTGCTCATCTTCAGAAATGGGTGGTGTGGAGCAGAAGGCTGAGGAGTTGATTAAGGACGAATTAACAGATCAGAAGCCATCTGTTAAGGTGGAAAGTAACATAGAGTCCTTGGAGGTGAAAAATGAGGATCCTTCAGCTTGTTCTGTTTCTGGAAAGACAATGGAAGTGGAGTTTAAGGTTGCAAAACCTGGAGGTCAAACCGAGCAGCCAGATAGACAAACCGTTGATGTAGGTCAAA
>WUAT03000008.1:5158469-5168700 GCA_010015005.3 Ulmus americana
CGCCTCTTTCTTCCTCAACACCCACAAGAATTTCACCTCCGATTCCTCCAACCCTTTTGCTATCTCCCCAAGTTGTTCGGTAGAAATCTCCGCTTGAGACCCAAAAGCAATATAAAGAACCGAGTTTCCTTCATCGAGCTTCTGGTCTAGCCATTGAACAGGCCATGAGAGCTTTTGAGCTTTCGATTTCTCATCTGCGAGGCAAAGTGGTCCAACACACCAAGATTTAGGCAAAGATACTCTGTTCCAATACTCGACAAACTCTGGCTCTAGCTCGTAGAAGCTGTAGGAAACTATGGCGAAGCTTCTCTGAGATGCCTTAACAATATTCACGTGGAACTCAAAATCAATACTCGAGGGATTAGGATCCCTAAACATAGTGTCAAAATCATTTTTTGTGATTTTGACCCAAGGAAACGAAGGAACCGAGATTAACTCATCATCAGACACGGGTTTTTCCAATAAACGATTTTCCATCACAGCTCTGCTTATGACCATGGCATAATTGGACATGCCGTAGAACACAAGTCTTGGGATTCCGAATTTGGCGGCGGAATCTAGGGTCCACCAGAGGAAGCCATCGGAGACGATGAAGTTGACCGGCGGGAGAAGAGTGTTGAGAGCTTTTTCGAAGTCGGGTTGCATTAGTTTGGTGGCGGTTGCGAAGGAGAAGAAGAGGGACATGGAAGGAAGTGAGTCGGTGCTTTCGATTCCGGCGGGGATTTCCGGGTGGGAAGGGAAGGGGAGGTCGAGGATGGTGGCGGAGGTGGCGGCGAGAGAGGAAGTGATGAAGGGGCGGTTGGCCGGGGTGGTGAAGAGGGTGAGTTTGATGTTGCGTTTGAGGAGGAGGCGGGCTAGGTGGAGGAGAGGGATGGTGTGGCCTTTCGACATGAAAGGGAACAAAACCACATGCCTCTGTTCTTGTGAAAACTCCATTTCTTCTCTTCTTCTTCCTCTTCTCTATCGTACTAATGTAAAACTATATACATGCATAGCAGAGAAAATTGCGTTTTGGTCCCTTATGGTTTCTTTTTTAAAAAAAAAAACTTCTACTTTTAATAAATTACTCTAAAGAATCTCTGAATTGTAATTTTTGCATTTTAGTACCTCAAATATCAATTTTATACTTAATTTAAAACCCCGTTTTACTTTTGCCAAAAATTTAGCGGGCCATAAGTTCATTAACCTTTCAATTTTTTACTTAAAAAAATAGGGTAAAATTAGTATGTTAAATTGTATAGCTTGAGTTACCAAACATAAGGAATATCAAAATTTGAAAGTAATTTGCTAGAAATAAAATTAGCTTTTTAAAAATAATGCAACCGAAAACATACAGGTGTTTGTTTTTGTCTTTCAAGTAACTAGATCTAGAAACAGTGTTTGGTTTGACGGATGGCACGCGTAGATTATTGAGCGACAGGATTTAACGTAGGGATAAGGGAGAGAGAAAAAGGTGGCAAAGAACCAGAAACATAGTGTCGTGTTAGTCTTCTACTCCCGTTGCCATCAAAGCTACTCAATTTTCCTTGTCCATAATGGAGAGCTTCTAGATGGTCCACAAACCGGTTAAGTTTTCTAGACCCTATGACATCCAAAACCGAAAGCCTCCTTAATTGTTGATAATGTGTTTGTCTTTGATTCGATCGTGAATTTGCATGGATGTGTGTGATTGTGGTATTTAGTACGTATGACTCTTTCAAATTCTAATTTCTCTTTACCTTTCTCACTGCCCAAACGCACCCGCGAGGACTTTGTATTCACGTGGGAACCTCTCATTGTCAAATTAATGCTTCATTTTCTCTCATCATTTTCTACCTTGTCATTGGTTGTCCAACTAATATAAATACCATCCCCTTTGAAATTTATACCCTAGCTATATTTAAATTTTAATCAAATTATATTATTATGTGGTTAATGGTTTAGTAACCCATCAAATTTGGAGCAATTAACGGCAACTATGTGGTGAAGTTGAATATGATGGAAAAAAAAAAAAAAGGATATCAATTTGTATAATGCTTTTTGAATTTTATACCCTATATTTTAAATTTTAATAATAGTACCCTGTAGTTAGCGTTAATTGCAAAAAGCATCTCCGTTTTTCAATAATCATATAAGGATACGTCATAATTTGTATTTACAACAAGTTGGTACCCTGACCCAAATAAAATGTCCATAATACTCTTTTTAATATTATTCTCCTTTGAAGAAGGTATGAGAGTATTCGTTATCCTTATAACCAAACACCCTAAAATTAATTAAATCTATGTTGTCTTCCAAAATCCAAGCGATAAACACAAAAATGAAAAAATGAATCTATAAACATTCGGAATTAGAAAAACAAATCTATCTTTGTGAACCTTTTTTAGCCCACAAATCTATAAACAAGAATCGGCAGGCTTTTGGCATCTGCCATGTGCAATAAATGGTTCTTACCAAAAATCTTATCCATCTATAAACTTGCATTCTAATTAAAACAAGAGTTCATCTTCAGCCACCCAAAGGCAGAAGAAAGATGAACATCAAAAGCTACACAAATCTGAACCCAATAATCCAACATCATAACAAATCTAACAAATGATAAATTGAGCATAAATGGAAATTGTACCTGAAATTAAGACTATTATTTTTAGTAACTTAGATAGTTGTTTATACACAAAGTGGAAAATGGAAAGGAAAAAGAATAGGTTCCTAGACACAAGATCAGATCCACTGTTTGGGATAAAGATCTATTAGCATACATACAATATTGAAAATGCCCATATGAAGTTAAGGAAGGTCTGATGCTATTCTACATCTCATTTCAATTTAACCTTGATGCTATTCTAAGACCAATCTAAATATTTTTCTTTAAAATTAGAACATAAAAACCAAATCGTCAAAGCTCAAATACGCAATAGAAAAATCTCATCTTAAACAAATCTTCACAGTTTCGAACTACATTCAAGCCAATTTGTTTTGCGTTAATTCAACCAAATAAAAGTTCGATCAAATACATAAATTAAGAATCGAAAACATATAGTAGAATCAGAGAGACAATTTCACCTTCAACATCAAATAATAGGAGCGATGCGATTTCAAAAGTGATTTGGGGGCTATTTTGAAAGCGATTTGGGAAGAGATTTTAGGCGTGATGGCTCACAGAGTCATGGAGTTCGTTGGAGGGGGTGGGTCGCAAAGGGGTCGGTGGGGTTCAATGGTGACTGGTTTAAGGCGATATGGGTATGGTTCTTCGTGGGTTTGAGGCGATTTGGTATGGGGCTGGGTGGAATTGGGGTTGGGTGGAATTGGGGTGACAAAGGTGTATGTCGACAATGGAGCGACTGGGTGCCCAAAACTAGGTGGTAGCGACTGTTCGATTTGGGTTGGGCGGCAATGGAAGTTTTGCCTTGCAGAGAGAGATAAAGATGGGTAGTGATGGAAAAAGAACAAGACTAAGGGAGAAGATGAAAAGAAAAGAAAAAAAAAATTGTTCACTTTTTTTTTCTTTAATTATTTTGTTTTAATTTGTGAAAAAAATTTGTTTAATTTTTTTTTTCTTAATTATTTTGTTTACTTTCGTGAAATAAAAAAATTGTTTTGATATTTTGTTTGATAAAAGTTGTTTGGTTAAAAGAATAGGGTAATCCTAATAATATTTGAGTATAAGTATCAAGGGTAATTTTGTCATTTTTGAAAAATATTTTTGGCAAAATGACATTGTTTTAATGGAACAGGGTATCAACTTTTTGTAACTACAAACTATCAGGTATCCCTAAGTGATTATTGAAAAATAAAGATACTTTTTGCAATTAACGCTAACTATAGGGTACTAAATTATAAATATCCCAATATTATAATTTTGTTGAACCAGAAATTTTTACTACAAGTACAAAATAATGTCTCTGTAAACCCTGAGAAATTTCTACTCTTAAAATCGTGAATGATATCATTAATTTAAATTAATTAATTGACAGCATTTGTTGGAAAATGATTTTGTCCTGATTTGAAATAATAAGAAAAATACTGGACAGTATTCGTTGTATAGTAATGCGTTAAAGAATACGCAGAAAATATAGTAAAATTAATTGAGAATCCTAAATAAAGTCATAGACAAAAACATAACTCGCTCGAGTAAAGTTTCAGCGAAAGGTATGATAAGAGCACTATCCGAGTAAAGTCTCTAGTCACGGGTTCTAGGTTTCCAGATTTCATCTTCGGGCGCCGCTGCACATAATGCATTACTGCAGTAGCGCTCTAGACTCGGATTCCTGGGCATAAGTCTTCGTGGACAAGCGTAGCAGTGCTGAAAGGATCCCGCCGCGGCACTCTAGGCTCTGCACTCAGCCTAAAGTGCTCCTAAATGGGCGTCGTGGCACAAGCATTGTTTCGCTGCAACACCAGTCCACAAGTCACCTTATTTTCACCGTTTAACTTGTATTTCTTCCTCCGAATTATCCTAAATTGCTTCATTTTAGTATTTTTGACTATTTAAGACTTAAAATAATAAAAAGAATAATTATAAACATTAAAAAAAAAATCTAAAACTAATAAAATATCAAGCTTAAATATATCTAATAAGTCATACTAAATTGATTGATCAAGTACCACATTAGTATTTAACGGCTGAAAATAAACATAAACCATTACAGTGACCATTTTGGCACAATTTATAGACAAAATACCTATTTTGGGATTTAAAATTAAGTCAGAATCTAAAATTAAATTAGGACCATAATTTAGAGATTATTTGTAAAAATAAAAAATAAAATAAAAAATAAAAAAATTGTGTTACGTTTTGGCCCATTTATAATTGTGTATAATTCAACCAACTTGAAAGCAGAAAATGACGAAACCTCTACAATCCTTTCCTTTTCATTACAATATATTATTACTACTAGGTTTTACGCAGTCTTAATTGATTTCCAAGTCCCAATATCCACGTCTAAGCCCAGCCAAAGCCAAAAACAAAAAAACAAAAAAAATCCCTCTTCAGCTCAAGTAATAAAGGCTAAAAACGAACAAATACTACATATAAAATAGTTGTTCTTTAACTTTGGTTTTTTTTTTTTTTCTTTTTCTTTACAGCTAGACAAACAAATCAAAATATTGGTTTTTAGTAATAATTTACGGGTATCATCCCTATCCCCCCATACCTTTTTTTGGGAAGGATGGATGATCTTGTCTCTTAAAAATCCAACAAAATTTTGGCTTTCATCGACCCGTGATATCAAATTTAAACAAAAACTATATAACATTTTACCAACTCAGCTGCGAAAAAGCTTCACTATCATTGCTCACTGGCAGATCATCCACCTCAAAACAAAGGTTCTTTAAAACCACAACAAATAAAGGCCAAGAGCAAGAGAAAAACAAAATGTGTCTAAACGTACCGGTACATGACTCAAACTCATTATTAGACTATGAAAACTAATATAAACAAAAAGAAATCTAAAGCATACGGCACAATAATATACGTATATACAAAATAAATAAGCAGTGTGGTTCACTGATAAGGGAAAATTAATACTAGTACAGAAAATGAGTTCATTTTGCTCATGGAAGCCTCATTCATCCTTGAATTCCATTGAAGGTCGTGCTTCGAAGCCCCCACCTGTTTTCTTCTCTAATGAGTAAGGCATGTAGGTTCCGAGTATTCTATCCCACATGACAAAGAAGGGTTGGGAGAAGTTGTACTTGGTTCCATATAACTGATGGTGAACATCGTGATAAGCAGTGTTGTTTCTGAAGAAAACATGGAAAAGGTTCCCGGGTAGCCATAAACCGCAATGATCATCCACAGTTTTGATTGTGGCAAAGGAGAAGAAGAAGATGGAAGATCGGGGAGACATCGCGGATAGGAGGAACGACAAGGCACCACCAATTGTGTCGAGGAGAAGCCCCTCCAAGGGATGATTGTACAGAGCTCCAAAGGCGTAGGGCACAACAAGCCGGTGATGTTGAGAATGGATATGCTTGTACAGAAACTTATTGTGATGCATATATCTGTGCATGAAGTATTGCCAAGTATCCAAAACCAACATTGCTGTAACAAACTGTCTTGCCAAAACGATCAGAGAAGGCTTTTCATCTACAGCATCTGCAACATCATTTGCTGTGACCTACAGAATACCAAAAATTTATTATACCATAAGCCATGTCAAACAATAAATCATAGATATATAAATCAAGACACATCACCATATAAACAATGTCAGGCAGGATCAAAATACTCTCACCAAACGACAATGTTAACCAATCAAATTAGTGGGAAGGACAAGGTAAGCGGGCAGGGGCAAGAAAAGAAATACCACAGAACAACAATCTTTAACTACTGCAGATGAAAAATTGTGCTTACTCATTCCATAATCAGATTGTGATGATCTAACGCGTACATATATGTTACATAAGACCCTACTAATGATAGAACTAGATTTAAGGCTTTTGATTAAGCTAGAACCTGAACAATCTTTCCGTCAATATAAAATGCTTAGGAATCTTGAGATATGAAAGTATGGAGATCACCTAAAAAAAATTAGCACAGCCAATAGTAAAACAAGATTTATCCCTCATCCTTCATGTTTACAAGAATCAGCACGAGCAGAGACAATAACTACCTCTGCCCTGGTAAAGAAACAACCATAAAAATAACCAATACAATCTTTAAGTATCAAACGGAACTTTGAAAAAAATAAGGAAAAAAAAATCAAGTGAATAAGTACATTGGATCATATACATCAAAGAACTAATTTCTCATTCACATATTAAAAACATAAAGATAGTTTACACTACCAGTAAAAATAACCAATACAATCTTTAAGGAGAACCTTTTGCCATAGGAAAACCTCATGGAAGATTTATTATACAGTACAATCGCATGCAAATGCACAGCTTTATGGAGCCTAATTAATAACATTCTAGTGTGAAAAATCTCGTCTTAAACCTAAGAAACTCTCATGCTTACATTTAACTTTTATCTATGCCAACAAGAAGCTAGAGCAAACAGTTGAAGTTTCTTCGCAACCAAGGATTAAGTAATTGATAAGTCAGAACCATATGTTGCATATTCTTCCTTCAATGCTAAGATTACCCTTTTTAGTATTAAAAAAAATAAAAGATCGGCTGTGATAGAGTATCAACAAAACAAACAAAAACTATATTCAACCAAAAGAAAGGGAAAAAAAGACCTCTTCCCTTGATCATAAAAAGCTCATAAGCTCATCAGATTACTTTCTAGATGCCGTGAAGTTTAAGCTTAATCAGAGACGTTTCAATCACCAAAAAGCAGAAAACGTAAATAGAAAAAACATAACACACCCCTCTACTTATCATATCATTATTCTATCTGGGCAAATATAAAATTTAACCATCACAATATATATATATATAAACGAATCAAAACCCCAATAAAATTTGTCAATTTGGTAACCCAATTCTCTACCTGTATCTAATAAATAACATACTTGTTCTACCAAATTCACCAAAACTACATGCCAGGAAACGCACAAAATTAGATTTTTTTTTTCTTTTCCAAAAAGTTAGATTCATACCGTAAACAATAGAATTGCTACAATAGCCTGAACGGTTTGCTGGAGAAGAACCCCTTTAACCACAGTTCCTTTAGAGACCAAATTCTTCTCATCCTCGTCTTTCTTCGAGTGTAACCGGTAATTCTCAAACGAACCCAGAAGAATATAAATTCCAGAATAAACCCAATATACCAAAATTGGGGCAAAAGTTCCCAATAATTCATCAGAAACCGAAAAATCCATCTTCCTCCAAAATTGCAGACGATCAGAGACTGAATACGGAAAAAGTGTAGAAAAATCGCATGAAATTTCAAGATTCCCCAAATTTCCCAAGTGTTTGATCGACGAAAAAGATCGAAGATTGGAATAATAAAACCCTAACCCTACTCTATAAATGAGTTAGGGAATGGGGATTATTGGAGATAATAGTCGGCAACCAGGTAAAGGCCGGCCTGTAAATAAGAAGATCAAACTTCTTATGTCAACTTTGAATTATTATAGGAAGAAGATTCGAATGGAAGATGAGCCTTGTTGGAATTATCGTGGGCGATCTTTTATTTTGATTTTTATTTACTTTTGATAATAATGAAAAATAATAATTGGAAAATAGTATTTTGGTAGCTATAGTTGTAAAATGTATCCAAAAGTACCTCGTGTTTTAAAAAATTACTTAAAAGGTCCAACTAATTATCCTAATTACACCAGGTACCTTCGGGCTTAAGCTATGTTATTTTTACTAAAATTCTAATTTTAATCCTTACTTTAAACGGGTTATCTTTAATTTTAGTCATATTTTCGTTTCATATTTCTTACAATATGCACATTAAAGTTAGGTTTAGATGCGTTTAGCCTCCCTTATTCAATTTTTTTTTTGTAATTCTCGATTTTATTGACATTGCATGTTACTTATCTTAAAAAAAATTTAAATTAAATGTTAGTGGTAGGATATAATTTTTGTAAAGGCAATAGAACATGGATATGTATGTTAATTAGGATAATCAATAGAGTTCTTAATTTTGCAAAACAGGATGCATTGTTTTATATGCTTTAGGGATTTTTACAACCTAATACTCATGTTTTGATTTACCTAAAAAATATATTATAATTTTTTTCAAAAATTATTTATAACATTGTTTTATTTGATTTGGTTACACTTGTTACTTGAGTCAACTCGTAGTTGAATAAATTTTTAAATAGTCTGTTTTGCTAGTTAGCCCAAACAAAAACCCGTATAGAGTATATAAATACTCTAAATAATAATATCCTAAACTCATGGCAAAATCTGAGTTTTTAAATTCAGAATTACAGAAAAAGAAGATGAAGCAAACAAAATAGACGTAGATGCAGGCAGAGAAGCAAGTGTAGGAACAGAGATGTAAAAAAAAAAAAGAAGCCATTTGTGTGTGGAGAGAAAAATATGGAGTTTAATGAGAAAATTCATATTCCAATGAAAATCAAAAGATTTAATTTTTTTCAATTATTTTAGAGATAATTAACTCTTAATTATCATTAAAAATGTTAATATTAAATGTGGTTCATATTGTAAAACAAGTTCTCAAAATGGTCATTTTAAAATACTCTCAAAATACATTTTTATATTTAAATAAAAGATCTTTATTTATGGCTATTAATATTTTAAAGGTTTTAATATAACTATTTTAATTTCATTTAATTTTATGTATTTTTTAAATTTTATTTAAAAATATAAATTAAGGTTTGATAATGGCATTTTCGACATTACAATTAGACCATAATACGAGAGTATAATAAAATCAAACATGGATATACTTAAGTAATTTTTGAAAAATAAAAGTGCTTTTTAGAATAAATCGAAACATGAGGATATTCGGTTGTAAAAACCATATTTGTTTATAACTAGAGGGACCAAAATATAATTTTATCAATAATAGTTGATAGAAGAGAGAGACCGTAGACGCATAAATATCAAAACCAGCTGCAGCGGAAGTTTATGACGGTGCGGTCGAGAACAAATTAGATTAGTATGAACTCGTGACGTGGCGTAAAACTAGTGATCAAATATGGGTCCCGGTTTATACTTTCAGCTTTGATTGGAGGGAGCCGATTTAGAAGGACATGGCAACGTGGTAGAGGTGTATTGGAATAAAGAAATTAATTATCTCAGGTTGTGGTTTGTTTGTGTGGACGGTCAGAGACGACACCAAGTTTGACTGACTCGGACAAAGTCCAACTCTCGCGAACAGCCTGTCAACGTGGCGAGACAATGCCGATCCTCGAAACAAGATGCAACTTGCGGTTTTAGACTCGAACTAAAACTCACGTCAACAAATTATATCACTATATATTTTTTTCTTTTCTAATGATGTGCAAGAGAATTTAATAGTATAATGAGGATTTAATAGGATAACGAGGGTTCAGCCATTCAATTACAAGTAATAATTATCTTTTTCATTTTTCAAATATTCTCCTCAAACAAAGTGTGCACTCTCTATGATTTTCTTTTCATTCAAACATTCTTACATCTATTTTCTTCTGTTAAAGTAGCTGTAAAGCTTTTTCCACTCCTCCACATCCAACTCACTCACCCATGTTCATTTTCATCACTCACCCATGTTCACCCACGTTCACCAACTCACACCCACATTCTCACTTGTCTACTTTGCTTTCCGATGTATATAAATAGAGTGCTTATATAATGTACAACTCAATCAATTCAATACAGAGTTTTCCTTTTTCTCTACATGGTA
>WUAT03000008.1:5232815-5254619 GCA_010015005.3 Ulmus americana
CCACTAACCCATTATGATTCGACACGAAATATGACCCGCGACATGAATTGTCACACCTATACCAAATTATTTAGCTTCAATTTAGTTTGATTCCATTCAAAATTGATTTGGATTGCACGGGTTGAGTTGAAAATTTGCACCATTGCTACTAATCAGACTACTTCTTTGACCTCCATCCAATAAAAACTCGCCACGCGTCCCACTTCCTCGAACAGAAGTTAGCAATCACCCTTTCCTTCCAGCTCCAAAACCCTAAACCCTGATCACTCACTTCACATTTGGCACAGAAGAGCTCAGCTTCGCAAGCTGGAAGAATAATCTCACAGCCATTTTCATGAAAAGCTCTCACCAATTTCATGGTTTCTGATACAGTCATCGTTGAGGAAGACGAAGATGTTGAAGCTCGCTGCGTTGCTCGGCTTTCTCCTTCTGTTATTGAGCCAAACGGCGTCGCATTTGACCTCTGGTCCGCATATTGCTGATGTGAACATTCTGTTGCCTGCCAGGATGACCCATCCTGTGGAGTATAGGCTTCAGGGAAGTGATGGTTGCTTCAAATGGTATGTTTGTGTATGTGCAATTGTGTATATGTATATATATTTGTGTGTTTGTGTATATGTGAAGTGTAATTGAAAATAAAACATTGTTAGAAAATTGCCCAGATTGAATTTTATATATGAAATGCGTGATTTAGAAAGATTCTATTAACTAGCACTTGGGAGTTTCTTAATATTTCTCTTGAGCTTGTTTGGTATAATGAAATATGAATTGGCCTTCTTGATTTATCTTTTGTGCTATTTGTTTGTTGCTCAATTTTTGCAGGTCATGATATTCTATTTGTGCTTTTATGAGCCTGTTTGGAAGATTATTTAAATACTCTATTTGAATCACCAAGCCAATTGAAATCACCAATCTTGTGTTTAAATACTCTACCAAACAACAATTCACTCCGCCCAAAATACTATGGTCAAAATACTCCCCTGTTCAAATTGCTAAATACTCTTCCAAACAAGCCCATGTGTAAGTAATATACGAGCATGTGTATATATACAGATATGTGTGTTGGAAAGTATAATTGAGAAGAATTAGAAAATTGCCCAGATTGAATGAATTTTATAAATGAAATGGGCGCTTTCGAAAGATTCTATTAACTAGCACATTTAGTTTTTTAAGTTGGAGATTATTAATATTTCTGTTGAGCTTATTTGCTATAATGAAATTTGAATTGGCCTCTTTGCTCAATTTTTGCAGGTCATGGGATCATCATGATATTCTATCTGTTATTCCTGAATATAATTCAAGTAGTCATTGTTCAACAAGTGCGCGGTTGAGGTCCATTGCTCCTTACAGTGGCAGAAAGGAGACTGCTGTTTATGCTGCTGATGCACGAACTGGAGCAGTCATACGTTGCAAAGTTTTTATAGATAAATTTACTAGAATCCAGATATTTCATAGTTCTGTTAAACTTGACTTGGATGGGCTTGCCACTCTCCGTGTTCGTGCATTTGATACCGAAGGTATTTTGAAATGATAGGGAGTCACATCACTCACATGGGCTTTTTGAATTTCTGTTTATGGTAACAAATTTGTGTGTGCTGCCGTTTTTGCTCATCGGTTTTCTCTTTCAATTCACAGTAAAAAAAATAAAAAAAACACACACACATTTTTCTGTGAATTTATCCATTGTCTGTGAAAATGTTGCATTTCAAGAATATATAATTTCAATTCATAGGAAACGAAGAAAAAAAAAAATTAAATATTTTGTTTTGAATTTGCCCATTGTCTGTGAAAATGTTGCATTTGAAGAATATAACTTCTCTCTGGGTGATGTTTTTTCGGTATTTTTTCTCTTTATCTCTTCATCTTCATAATTTCCAGTGTGTTAGAAATATTAATATGAAAATGTTTGTCTATACACTGAACTACCTTCTCGAAGGCGAAATAGAACTAGTTCTTCTCGTTGGATCGATCCTTTATTTTTGACAGGGGAAGTACTTTTGATGTTGCTGTCACTCAATTTTGAACATCATATGATGGGATTGACTTATTGCATGTGATGGCATTGTTAACTTCTTCTTAAGTAGTTTGTGGATTGCATGCAACATGCTGATTTCTTGATGGCATATGTGTGGACTGTGGACATATGTTTAGAGGATCATTATCTAATTATATATTTATTTTCAACTAGCATTGCTTGCTTGTTCCTTTTTTTCTCCTTTGTCTAATTTTCAATATCTAAACTTTAATTGGCTTTGCAAAACGTGTTGCAGAAAATGTTTTTTCATCACTTGTGGGCTTACAGTTCATGTGGCAGCTGATGACTGAAACAAATGGATTGCCTCATAACCTTGTTCATGTTCCTTTGAAAGATTCTCCCTTAAGTGACTGTGGTGGTTTCTGTGGAGACCTAGATCTACAAATTACACTTGAAGATAGTGTATGATTGTGATATTTTATTTAATCATAGTAGAGACGTACTCTCCATTTATTTTTTTGTCTAACTGCTCTCTTTAATATATGATGCAGGGTGTATTCTCAGATCTGTATGTTGTAAAAGGAGTTGAAATTGGACATGAGATTGTTTCTGTAAATTTGCTTGAACCTCAATTTGAGCACATGGCTGACAAGATCATTCTAACTGTGGCAGAAGCCATGTCAATTGAACCACCCTCACCTGTTTTCGTCCTCATTGGTGCTGTTGTCAGTTATACTCTGAAAGTTATTCGTGGAAACTATCCTCAAGGTTTTTATTTTAAATTTTTATATATTAAAGCAGGATTCACGTGCTTCTGCTTATATTTGTTTTTAATGAAGTCTAAACTGGAGGATTTGGCATTTAAGTGAGTATGTTTGTTTAAGAATAACTTTTGCTCTTGCTCATTAAGGACTTGGGTTTGTTTTTAGTGAAGTAAAACATTCTATGTTTAATCTATTTTTTTTAAGCTATTAATTCAGTTTCTATTGATATATATTTGTGCTCACGTGTGTGTTCATACATAGGTTCTCATTGCCCTTCATGAACTTAGAGGAGTTCAAATATTTGGCGAGCCTTGTGTTTTACTAACATAAGTTTAAAAGCTGTTCGTATTTTGATTAATTACTAGCTCATTTTCAGTAGGTTTAATTACTTTGTTGGGTCTTAACAGTGGTAACATTACCATCTCAACATCATCGATGGTCAGTTTCAAACTTTTCGGTTGCGACTGTGGACCCTATGATGGGTTTAACTAATGCACTGAGCTTAGGAGCTACAAATGTCATAGTTGAAGATACAAGGGTTGCAGGCCATGTGCAAGTGTCATCACTTATTGTTGTCTTACCGGATTTTTTATCTCTATACCTGGTACCGTTGTCTATTTCTGGTGATACAGTGGAAGGAATTAAAACAATTCCATCCATGACTCGATGGCATGTCATTTCTGGCCGCCAATATCTCATTCAAATGAAGGTTTTCTCCCAGGGGCCAGATGCACGAGAAATCTACATAACAGAGGTAACTAATGCATTCTTGCAATATTACCATTCAAGTGACCATATGTGGTAGATTCTTTTCTTCACTCGACACACCATCAGTTTCTCATTGTCTCTAATCCTTTTGCTTCACTTGGTCTTTCTTTCTATGAATTGCAGAGTGATGATATCAAGTTGTACAATGACCAAACAAAGTACTGGAATGTTTTTCCAGTATCAGATGATATTGCTGTAAAACATGGTCGGCAGAACTCCAGACTTTTGGAAGCAACTTCACAAGGATTAGGAAAATTAACAGCAACTTTAAGTTACTTTGGTTCAAATCATGAGATGAAAGAGGTAGTTTCTTGTATATATGTATATATAATCAAAATTTCACTTCCATCGATCATATTGCTGTTATCTTCTATGGCTATGTTTTCTTTCTTTATGGGGATGAAGTGCTTTATTCTTATTGATTTAAGTCAGTTTTTAATGTGTGCATTGCCTGTTAGGTTCTCAAGGTTGTGCAAGAAGTCATGGTTTGTGATCAAGTGAAGTTTCATTTGGACGGAAGAACTAACATATCTCAGAGCATTCTTCTTCCCTGGGCCCCTGGTGTTTTTCAAGAGGTGGAGCTAAAGGCTTCAGGAGGTTGGTAGCTTCCTATGTAGTCAGTTTTTTGTGCAACTAACTTCTACTGTTGTTAACGGGCTCGAACACTTATAAATCTTGTAGGTTGTGCAAAAGCATCAAGTGACTACAAATGGTTTTCCTCAGATACGAGCATAGTATCTGTTTCTGCTTCTGGAGTTGTCCAGGCCAAGAAGCCTGGTAAAGCTACTATTAAAGTGTTATCCGTTTTAGATTCATTCAATTATGATGAGGTAATACCATCTTTTTTTGCTCTTTTTATTTTTATTTTTTGTTCTTTACCAATACAAATATGAAATATATATATTTTTTGATTAGGTAATGTTATTGGGATTATATAATCAGTTATTGCATTTTGTATAATGACCAGAATTATCCAAAAAAAGAAGTTGATAAAACGGTGTACTCTGCATTCGAACTTGTAATCTCAAAATGGCTTGCATATGAGTAAGGGTGTAAACAGATCCAATCCAACCTATTTTTAACATCCAATCCAATCAACGTTAATTGGATTTCTAAATTTTGGATCCTATCCAATCTAATCGGAGATAAAAATCCAATCCAATTAAATGTTTTCAAATCCAAATCCAATCTAATAAACGAATAAAACACAAATATTTAACCAAATTAAGTGTCGTACATTTTATTTAGCATGCAAAATTTATGATACCATAAAATAATCTACATAAATTAAAGTATTATAAATATAAAGTGCACATTAGAAGGAAGTCATAATACATTACTTAACAATTAATTATTAAGTTTTTGAAAAGAAAAACTCATAAATTTATTCTTTTTATTATTTGGATTTCAATAATTGTTTTTTCTTCAAGAAAAAAAGTTGAAATTTTATGTTTGAGTTTAAAATTGAAATTGAAATGAAACTGTTATATTTAGTTATCTTTATTGTCTAAGTTTTGTACAAAATATATATTCTTATTGTTATTTAGATATATTTTATTAGCCAGTTTATGTATAAACATGTGCTATAAATACATTTTTTAACTTAATTTATATAGAGATTGGATTGTATTGGATTTTGCAATATGAAATCCAAATCCAATCCAACTTTTCAAATCCAATCAAATTAATTGGATTGGATTGGATCAGTCTAATTGGATAATTTGTACACCCGTAAATATGAGATTTATCTAGGCCTTTACAGTCCTTTAAAGCATTATTTTGATGTTATATGATATAAAATGGTCTTGTATTTTTCTCCCGCTTACGGCTTACCACATTTTCGCCACGCTATTATTAATAGTTTTTAGTGATTGCTAATAGGTGGTCATCGAAGTTACCGTCCCATTGTCTATGGCCATGCTTCGTTACTTTCCGGTTGAGACTGTTGTAGGATCTTATCTTCAAGCTGCTGTAACAATGAAAGCATCAAATGGTAATGCCATATTACAGAATATTCTAGAATGCACGTTTTCACCTTTGCTTGTCACTTTCTTATCAAACTTGACCTTTCATTTGCAGGTGCCTACTTTTATAGATGTGATGTGTTTAATTCCTTCATAAAGTGGAAAGCAGGAAGCGAGTCATTCATTGTAGTCAATGAAACTGGACAGACACCTATTCTGGATCCATTTCATGGTCCTCTGTGTTCATGGACAAATATATATGCGCCTTGTCCTGGTCGAGCTATGCTGCATGCCACATTCTCTAAAGAATATGACCCCTTTGATGGCTGGTTTCATGGACCTATTGTTTTAAAAGCATCTTCGCGTATTGCAGCATATCCACCACTTGTCGTTCGTCAGGCAGGCGATGGAAGCAAATTTGGTGGTTACTGGTTTGATTTAGACCGAGCTGAAGCTGATGATAAAAGTGAAGATTTGGACAAGTTATATCTTGCTCCTGGAACATGTCTAGATGTCGTGCTTACTGGTGGACCTGAAAGATGGGATAAAGGTGTTGACTTCATTGAAGATGTTGATGTTTTGGATGAGGAAGAGATTGAAGGAGGAGATCATGTGCATCGATTATCTGGTGGCTATAGGAGTTTGTACAGAGTGTTTTGCAAAATGTCTGGGAACTTTGTAAGTCATCCCTATTACTGCCCTATTGTCTCTTAAACAATATTCAGTGCATTAACCTTTTTCCATTTTTGAATGACTCAGAAAGTTGTATTCCAACGTGGTAATTTGGTTGCGGATGACCACCCTCAGCCTGTAATAGAAAGGGTTATGCTGTCTCTTACATGCAGCTTTCCTAGTTCTATTGCAGTAATAGCTGATGAACCTGGTATGATTCCTATGAATAATTTCCTCTTGTCAGGCTCATACATCGACAGATATTTTTTAATATTTAGTTATTTACTTTTTGTTTGTTGTTGCCATTATTCAGTAAATGAACGTGGAGCTATACAGACTGCAATTCAAGCTGACCGTAGTTCTGGACGAGTTCGTGTCGCCCCGATTACTGTGGCAAATTCCCGTACTATTCGAATAGCTGCAGTTGGAATTAGCAACTCTAAAGAAGCTTTTGCAAATTCATCTTCTCTCCCTTTGAGATGGGAACTAAGCAATTGTGATGGATTAGCTTATTGGGATAACAACAATGAATCAAAGGGGACTAAATACAGCTGGGAGAGGTTTTTGGGCTTGCAAAATGAATCAGGACTGGTACTTGAGAATTTTGATTTTACATATATATATTTTTTCCTGTCTTCGTATTATCATCTCCATTAACATATGTATGCTGGGTTTCCTGCTTATTTCATCTTCCTGGACCATAAATCTTTTCCCACTGCCATTTCTTTTTTGTTGAAACATGCTGGTTATAGATATGCCGTATTATTTTATTTGATAAGTCTTATGTAGTGTCTCTGACATTAGAATAAAGAAGTTTTCCTTTCAGGTTGATGTACACTTGGTTTCTAGTCTTGGTTCGTGTAACAAATTATGATTACATTTTGCTCACTGTAATATGTATGATAATATGGGGAGAGCTGAAATATCGTTTTCTTGCTCCTCAGTGTAATGTTCGTGCTACTGTTATCGGTTCTGGTGAAACGAGTGGTGATTCTAATTTACCTCAGCTGCATGATAGTTTGGAGAATGTTCTTACTGATGCCATACATTTACAGGTATTGTATAGATATTTTTCAGACTCAACGTGGAGATGAGTTAGAGCGAAAGAGTTATGGGCCTGTTTGGAAGAGTATTTGACTATTTGAACATAGGGTGTTTAAATAGAGTATTTGACAGAGTAAATTGTTGTTTGGTAGAGTATCTGAACAGACTTAGTGATTTAAATTGGCTTGGCAATTCAAACGTAGTATTTGAATACTCTTCCAAACAGGCTCTATCTCGTTCTCTCATAAAGACATCTTATTACCACTTACTTTTTATCTTCTAAAGTTTCTTCTTATGTTTATTTTGTTGAATTGTGCAGCTTGTCTCGACTCTAAGGGTCAGCCCGAAGTCCAATTTGTTGTTTTTCCACCCCAATGCTAAGGTAGGTTCTAATGCCTTTGGACATGATTATTTGGCCTGCTTTAAACTTAACTACAATTTCAATTTGCTATTTGGAAAATACTATTTAGATTGTTATTATCATGTACAATTGCAATTAACCGAGCAATCAAGTCCTATTTCAAGCTACATCCTACATGTGATGTTTTAAGGGTAGTAATTATCTGCTTCATTAGTGATAAATGAGTTTGCTAGGCTGTCAGGAAATAAGGCTGAACATTGCCATTAGCATTTTAGACAGAGGATGAAGTACTCAGGCTCTAACAACTCAATGTGTAATTTTTCACTCACACAGAGGGTTTAGTATTTTAAACCTATAACAAAATGTCATACCATGCACGTTAGTGATATTTGTACACATTGATTATCAAATAGTGTTAACAATAGCATCTGGATCAGCTCATCCTGAGATGGTTCAATATAATCAGTTAATAAACAGTGTGCCATACCTTGCATTTCACATTAATTTTTAAATCGTTCTATACTAGCACGCAGATCAACTCCTGGGGAGATGTTCTCAATGTTATAATATAGATAATTAAGTTACCTTGTAAGCACTGGGAACGTGTGGATTTTTCTTGTTACTTATATAGCATGTTCCAGGCATTAGAATTGATAACCTTCTACAACATAATCACTGAATTCCTACAGGTAAATCTATCAATTACTGGTGGCAGCTGTTTCTTGGAAGCTTTTGTGAATGATTCTCAAGTTGCAGAAATTGTTCAACCCCCAACGGGTTTACAATGCTTACAACTGGTGCTGTCTCCCAAAGGGCTAGGAACTGCACTTGTGACAGTTTATGATGTTGGGCTTACTCCACCTCTTGCCTGTTCTGCTGTGGTAAATTCTCAATTATATTTTGTCCATTTAACATATGTTTGTTGACGGGAGATCTTTCAGCTGTTTATTTGTGCACATTTATTTTTTCTTTTCTTTTATTTCCGAATCGCTTCTTCTACCTCTCCAACTCTGTTATTTAGCTTCTAGTGCACATTAAGTGCAATTTCTCTTAATCTCAACAAAAATAAAAAGTAAAAAATTTATCCCGACAAATTTATGTAATTTTCTGGAGAAGTTTATATTGGGAAGATATAATATTCATAAAAATAAGGGTAAAAAAGTCGGATCTCTTCTTTTGTTATTTTATTTATTTATTCTGGTGCGTCCATTTTCATTCTTTATTTCTACTTAATTGAGATGTTTCTCATGTGGTAGTGAAATATTTTGTAGGTACAAGTTGTGGACATAGACTGGATTAAGATTATATCACAAGAAGAAATAAGCCTTATGGTATGATGTCCTGGTATTCCTTGTTCTTACTCAGTAATTTTTGGTCCAAAGGGGGCCATTTGAGATATGAGCTTGATTACAGGAGGCAACTCTCTTCCATCTCTCACAATCCAAAGCAATCTGTTCCTCCATATAATTAGTAAAGCTAGTCTGAAGTTTATGAATGCTGCTTCATAATTTCAGGAAGGGAGCTCACAGACTATTGATCTAATGGCTGGGATAAATGATGGAACTACTTTTGAATCTTCTCAGGTTTGGATTGAATTAATGAATGTTGTTTTGAGCTATATTTTTCAGTTATTGTCTGCATTCTGTTTGTTAAAATTGACTCATTTACGGTGAATAATACCAATTCTTATTTGGAAGTTTAAGTTCCTTTGTTTTGGACTTTGTTTTTGGTTCTAAATCCTCTCTCCCCGCCCCCTTTGGATAGACTTGGAGTTGCTGATTTTTTTATTTTTACTTATTGTTTTATGACATCTTTGCACTCGAAAGCACAATATTTTCGTAATCCATGCTTTGATGTGATTAGAGCTTCAATGACTGGAACTTAATATGCAGTTTGCTTACATGAATATTAAAGTGCATATCGAGGATCATATAGTTGAATTCGTAGACAGTGATGATATCTCAAGTCTTGGGGGTGGATATGTAAATGGACCGAAGTTCAAGATTATGGCTAGAGGTCTTGGGATCACCACTCTTTATGTAAGTCCACCATTAGCCTCAAGTTGCATTACTATCTTCATTATCTCATTGTCCAATTTCTATGCAAGGTTCCAGTGTACTGACTTACTTGAAATTAGGTCAGCGCTTTACAGCAATCTGGAAATGAAATTTTAAGTGAACCGATAAAGATTGAGGTGTATGCACCCCCAATAATTCACCCTCAGGATATTTTCCTTGCACCAGGTGCATCTTTTATGGTATGCTCTGTTCCTTTTCTCAAGTTTTATTTCTTATAAAAGAAAAGAAAGAAGGGGAAGAAAAAAAAAATTACATAGGCTGTATTTTTTTTTTTCCTTTGCCCTGATATTTGATTAATTCTTTTCTTTTTCATAATAAAGATTTTGTAATTTTCTTCTTGTGTACACTTAGCTTACTGTGAAAGGAGGCCCAATGATTGGCGTGTATATTGAATATGCTAGTAAGGATGATGAGATAGCAGCAATCCACAAATCTTTTGGACGCCTCTCTGCAATTTCACCTGGGAACACGGTAAGAATGACACTAGGCTGATACTTATGTGACATGCTTTTCTTAGCTAAGCTCTTTTACGGATTATGTTTGTCAACATAGATATTTTCATTTGTTTAGAAGTTAACTCTAATGTGTGCTTCTAAATGTTTTCAGATATCTATTTGAAACTTTGGAATTTTGCCTCAATAGTCTGACTATAGGATTAGGATGGGGTTTCTCACCAGCTAAAGCTTGGTTTTGAATATTATTAAGGCTTAATGATTCAAATGCCCCTTGAACTTTTTCCGAGTTTACAAGTTATTACCCATGATTCAAAATGGCCTTTAAACCCCCCATACTTACTGTTTAGTGACTTCAAATGACAGAAATTGCGTCTCACGTGGGACGAAAAAATGGACTGGTAATAACCCCGTTACAATTTCTGTTACTTAAACAGTAAGTTTAGAGGGTTTAAAGGCCATTTGAAACATGAGGTGCCAACTTGCAAACTTGGAAAAATTTCGGGGGGCATTTGAATCATTAATTCTATTATTAAACCAAAAAAAAAAAAAAAGTGAATTTATGCATTAGTATTTACTTGATAGTAAATTCTTTAGGGTGTCTTCTTTTCCTTTAATTTATTTAACCTCTACTATAGTTTGAGATAAAGAGTTTATTGAGCCTTTAAACTGTGCAATCACGTTTTGTTAATGTTTCATTCTTCTGCTCTCCTCTTTCTTTCTTTTCTCCTTTTCTAAATGAATGGGATGTGGATGGTGAATTGGCCGAAACATTGGAGGCATAGTATTTTTGCACATTCTGTTGTGATATAAAACTAGAAAGCAAGAACTTTTAGCTATCTTTGCCTGCGATGATATTTGTGTAATGAACCTCATACTTTGTCCAAAGTGAGTAATGCATCTTGTGCTTTTGATTATTTTATTATATCTTAAATTTCACTGAACATTGGCTTGGCTTCAGGCTCTACATCCCTTTTTTTTTGTGTTGTGACTTTTGCTATTTTATGTATACACATTTATATTACGCATGTACTACAAGTTAATGCATTCACCTGTTCATGTGCATTTATGCAATATGAGCAGACTGTTCTTGCCTCAGTCTTTGGGAGGGGAGACACTCTCATTTGTCAAGCATATGGCATTGTCAAAGTAGGAGTACCTTCTGCGGTGATGTTGAATGCACAAAGTGAGCAGCTTGGTGTTGGCCGAGAGATGCCAATATATCCTTTGTTGTCGGAGGTAAAAATTGTGTGCAGACGAAGAAATCTCTTATCCATTGCCTATATGTTATTAAAATACTTATACTTGGTGTTATCAGGGGGATTTGTTTTCTTTTTATGAGCTCTGCAGCAATTACCAGTGGGCTGTAGATGATGATAAGGTGTTGCTTTCTCATTGCATTACCAATTCTTTGATAATTTTTTCATTTTTTTGGTGGGAAAATCAGATATTGTGTATGTGTTAACTGAAAAGGAACGTGTCTATTTTTCCTTGTGTAGGTTTTGACTTTTCATGCATCAGATCGCTTAAATGTTGATAAGCAGGAGAGTGAATTGGTTGGTTCAAATAAAAATAAACTCACTAGTTATTTGAGTGACAAAGAGCTTGGCTTTATCAATGTCTTGCATGGAAGGTACAAAATTTATTCAGAATCAGAATCAGAATTTTTCTTCTTTCTTTTTCATTTCAGTTTAGTCTGTACCATTTTGTAATGCTTATTTATCGTTGATTTATAGTAATTAACTGATTAAATTTTTTTGATTTATGATTTATGGGGTGAGCCCAATTAGCTGTCATTTTTGTAGGTGAAACCGATAGCAAAATTTTTCATTAGTGAATAGTGATATCATTTCATTTTCCAGATCTCCTGGGAAGTCAAGCGTCACAGTCTCCTTCTCATGTGAATTTGTATCTTCTGGTTATAACTCACAAAAAAAGTTCTATAATGCATCAATATCATTATTGGTGGTGCCTGATCTCCCTCTTGCTCTTGGAGTTCCGGCAACCTGGCTTCTTCCTCCCCATTATACCACAAGAGGTCTTTTGCCTTCATCTTTAGAATCACATAGCCAAATGGATAGTCAAAGTCGCAAAGGAACTATAATGTATTCTTTGTTGAGAAGTTTCAATGAGAAGAAAGAAGTTGTGCAAAAGGATTCTATTTCCATTGATGGAGATAGAATAACGACAACAGAGAGTAACAATCTTGCTTGCATTCAGGCAAGAGATCGTACCACCGGTAGATTAGAGGTTGCTGCTTGTATCAAAGTTTTAGAGGTATAAACCAATCATGACTGTTTCTAACACTTTGTTACAACAAAGATTATGACATATGATCATTCTTTATAGTTCATTTGTATAGATTAGCAACCCAGTTGAAGTGTACTTCAATTTTATTTTAACAAAAAAAGTTGTTTTCATAACTTGCTTGTTTATGTAATTTGTTTTATTAAACATAGACTTTGAATCAAAACTCAACCCAAATTAATAGCATCTGCTTTATCTTTGTAAAACCTTTTCTGTGGATAAATATCATGATAAAAGAGATTGACATCAGTTCAGTTAGCCAATGCTTGTCACTATCTCCTCTGAGTGTTAATGTATTTGTTAATGTGTGATCACTTGTCAAAGACATGGCAAGGTTTTAGTATTGACCAATATTTGATATCCCCAATTCCTCGTCTTCAGTAGGATTTGTTCGTGCTAGGAGCATAAATGGTCTTGTTTTTTATAGATATGGTGATAATTCTGCATTTGCTGATCAGGTGGCTCAAGTAAGAATTACAGACGAAGAGTTTCCATTTCATGTAATCAGTCTTGCTCTTGGTGCTGAACTTTTTCTACCAATAACCTATCGAGATGTGCTAGGTATGTATAAATTCAGAAATATTGACTATTATTGGCACTTAATGTTTCAGATTCTAATTAATCTTCTTGTGATTTATGCTGGACCAGGAAACCCTTTCCATGAGGCATATAATGCTGTTGCTATTGATGTTATGACAAACTACCCTGATATTGTGTCCATAAACGATACACATGCTGGCAGTAGAGACATCCATCTCAAGGTCTGATGATCGTTCAATACTTCATGAATCTTTTCAATTTCAATGGGCTAAGATTCAGCATGTATTACTTTTGCTAAATTTGTTTTGTATTAATTCAAGTTGATGGCTGTGGAGAATGCCTTTTTAATTAAAAGCACAACTCTTCTACATTTTTTTGTCTTCTGGTTGAGCTTATATGAATCTGATTTACTAATACTGGGTTGCAGGCAATACGGCGTGGTAGAGCTCTTGTGCGAATATCATTTGATTCTATTTTACAGAAATCAGATTACATCCTGGTATACCCTTTTTTTTTAATAAAAACTTTGAAGCATCAAGTAGCTATGCCATCTCTTTTCAATATTGGGGGAATATGCACATATGCGATTTATTAGTTGGCTTTGCAATATTGGCTGAAAGGGGAAGAGAAGCATTGGAAGGGGACCTGGCTTGCTTGTGTACTTTAGCAATTTGGTCCCGACTCCTGATTGATAACTTATAATCTACTATGATTAGATTCCCCATACCTGGGGTATAAATTTGGCCACAAACTTCTTTATTACTTATTAGTCATAATGCTTATATCTCGCTTAAAGAAAGTCTCTTTATGTTTATGAGGCATTTGTGAGACTTATTATACCCCCTCATGTCTGACATGTGCCCTGAGATGTAGCCTACCTTTTAGATAGATACTTTTGCTTCTCATCAAAGATGGACCAGCGGTTTTTGCTTTTTATTTCTTTCCATTTTGTGTGTGTTGTACTTGTTTCCCTATGAATAGCACTTTAAGATTTGCTAAATCGTTGATATATTCAGATTACAGTTGGTGCCCACATACAGCCTCAGAATCCTGTTCTTCTGAAAGGGGGTCATCTTAATTTCAGCATTGAAGGTGGATTATTATTAACGTTTACTTTTTGATTAGCTTATTAATAATAACTATTTGATTTCTTGCTGAATCTGTCATGTAATTGCTGTACTATACAATTCCAGAACATGGACAGTTACCTCACACTGATTACTTTGATGCGATAGGTTTGAATGATCATGTTTCTGGCCGTTGGGTTGCTGCAAATCCAAGTGTGATATCTGTTGACCTGCTGACAGGAGTAGCTGAAGCAGTTGGGGAAGGTACCACCCAAGGTAAGGAGTAAAATATAGGTGCAGAATATATGAATCTTCTCCAATTTAAGCATCATGTACATTGTCCCAGTAGGTAATTATATAGCGTGATTTTAGCAAATGTAACAGCTGTGATCTGTTGTTACAGTTTCCTTTGAAGGCTCGAGTTTGAAGCTGCAAACGACAGTTACTGTGTCTAAAGGGGATATTGTTTCTGTGGATGCTCCAAATGAGATGCTAACCAATGTTCCTTTCCCCACAAAAGGATATAGATTTGCAGTAAAGTTCAGGTTTGTAGACCATGATTTGTCGAATTGATGCATTGTTTGACACAAGCTCCTATTTGTGATATTGATTTGTGGTATTTGGTATACAAACTGCTTTTGCTGGGATAAAGATAACAATTGGTATAATATCTACTTTGAAGAACTATGATTTTACTTGTATTATACATGTGACAATTGATCCTTTTGACAGTAAAGGACAAGAAACTAGAATCGCTTGCTCTCCAAAAAGTAGTTGCCCTCTAGAGAACCTATGCTTGCCTTCATTCAAAATTTATGCTTATATTTAGTTATTTACCATCATCTTCGTCATCATTACTTATCATATGTTATGTTTGATAAAAAGTGGGTTATCTTGTTTTTTCCTCAAATTGTAGAGCATTTTGTTAATTGTCTTTGTTATTATTTTATTTTTTTCTTTTCTATTTTGCATAGTAATAATTATGGCAACAAGTTCAGAGCTCTTGGCAACACTAATGGAATCGCATATGACTGCAGAGTGGACCCTCCTTTCCTTGGGTATGTCTATTGTGTTTTCATTTCCTGTTTGGCTGTAATGTACAGAAAATCATCACCTTTGATATTCTTCTCCTTATGGACTGAAGGTACGCAAAGCCTTGGTCAGATCTTGGCACTGGTAGCTCGTATTGCCTCTTTTTCCCTTACACGCCAGAGCATTTGATTCATTTGATACCCAAGGCAGCTGCCATTAAACCAGATATATCTTTTTCTGTTCATGCTTCATTGAGAGAAGCAAATCATGTTTCAGGATCTGCATCTGCTCTTTTTGTTGGAGGCTTTTCAATTTTGGAAATGGACAAGGTAATGACATATCAAAGTCTAGCATTAAGTTTGGTTTCTTTTGTATAAATTTGAATTCAAGTTCTCCATGCACACCTGTAAGATTGTATACAACTCAACATTCTTGTTAGTGGATGCTTGCCACTGCCAATGAATCAGTTTGATGTTACTCAGTTTGGGTTCCATCTGAGATATTCTAATCATTTGCGGTTTTGTAAAATGTCATACTTCTTTTCTTTTCTTTTCTTTTTCGGTCCCTTTTCAGTCTTATTCCAACTTACTAATCAAGTCAATTTAAAATTCAGTTAGTCGGACTAGATCTGACCATGACTGAAAAGGGGGATAAAGAAAAAAAAAAGTTGTACATTTTCAAGGGTGCTAAAAAGGGTTACCCAACTCAGTTTCCCTTCAAATTTAATGCATGTTATAGGAAGGACTAATGTTTGACGATGCAATGCAGTTGAATCTGACGGCAGACACTAACAGCACTATTATAACCATCTTGGGAAATACAGGTATGTTTGTATGCCCTCTTTATTTTACTCTTAAGCCATAAGCTGATAAACAGGTGTCAAGTCCTTCAGTTCTCATCATACCCTGAGGTTTGATGGCAACTGATTGTATAACAACCGGGCCCGTTTTTTATGAACAGGCTAGGCTGCAATCAAACTT
This sequence comes from Ulmus americana, assembly GCA_010015005.3. Taxonomy (NCBI): domain Eukaryota; kingdom Viridiplantae; phylum Streptophyta; class Magnoliopsida; order Rosales; family Ulmaceae; genus Ulmus; species Ulmus americana. The sequence goes on from WUAT03000008.1 coordinate 5,248,820, forward strand.
GTGTGTATCTAGTCTTTGTTTTATCTAGTCCATGTTGTCACGTCCACTCATTGTGGCCTTCTGCCAGCTTAGTTTTTTGCCTCTGCAACTGATGCTGTTGTTTGTTATCTTCTACTGCAGATGTTGAGATTTATTGGAATGAGCGCGATTTATTAATCACTAGTCTCATCCATAAAGAAGATCTTGGCATTGGAGGCCTTGCCCAGTATGAGGTACGCAATGTTTATTAAAGATGGTTAATTGGGAATGCAACTTAATATAAAAATTTGTTAGTCAAGTTGAACATAGGAATTCTTTGAGATGGATGCTTAAACACCCCATGGACCAATACTTTTTTTTTTTTTTAAAGTATTCTAAGATGGCTAAGAATAGATCACTTAGAGGTGGTTTCATTATTAGAATCTCAATGATCTTCATCATTCGGCAATAGCTTGAAAATCAGAATATGAGCACAAGTTCATCTTTAAAGCTTTGAATAACCGTACCCAAAGGGCCAAACTATCATCACAGCTTTTGAATTCTGTGTTACCAACTTAATCTGCGTGTGCTAGATTTATATTTCTTTTCCATTTTTCAGGTCAAAGTGCTGGGGAGCAAGAAATTCAAAGATAAAATCATCATCACCCTCCCAGCCAATGGTGAGCCTACTTTGTCCACTAAAATTTTGAGAGAAAGAGGGTGGGTTTGTCAATATCATCGGAACAAAATTCTCATTTTTTGTCATCTATTGTACAGGTCAGAAAGTGGAAATAGACGTTAACTACGATCCTGGAGAAAGAGCACCATCAAAAAGTCCCATAAATCTTACTTACTGGGCAAGTTTACTTGGTTGTGTTGCTGTACTAATTTTGACAGTTGCCACCTTCATCCGTCTCTTGGATAGACCGGACAGACCTCAGCCACCAACCGCCCCTTCTACTCCAGGTATTGCCACTCCGTATACACCTGATCGGAGCAGCCCAGCTTCTTCACTTGATAAATCCCCTCGAACGCCTCAGCCTTTCATGGAATACGTGAGGAGGACGATAGATGAGACTCCCTACTATAGGCGAGATGCGCCAAGAAGGTTTAATCCCCAAAATACCTTGTAATGCATGTTCCTTGCCCGGTAATTAGGACACTTTATCGAGATTTTGTTGTATGTTATGTAAGTTAGGGATGCTAATATGTACTTCTAACATTGTTTATTACCAAAAGCAGTTGGATTTAGTACTAACCTTTCTTTTTTATCCTAGTTCTGAGTTCCTCCTCCCCCTTATGTGAACGCGTTAAGCAAAGTTAGGATAAGAAAGAAAAAGAAAAGATTTCTGTCACGGGGTTGGACTGCAGTGTCCAAGATTTGTGCAAATGAAATATTTTATGGTTATGCCTTATGGTTATTGTAGTGAGTACTCGTAAAAATTAGACCTTATAGTTAGTGTGTTGGTGGTAGCGCATATCAAAATAGATGGTAGTTTTGAATGATTGATGATTCTGTAAGGTTATTTAGTGAATAAATTTTTTACTAAAATCAAGATACCAAAGGCATGTTTGGAAGAATATTTGGCTATTTGAATAAGCGAGGATTTGAACAGAGTAGTTTTTTGTTTAACCTCGGAAAGATTTGACTGCTAGAGAACTAGACGCGTTAATAGTTTCACAGTCGATGTGTGTTGTGTGCGTTTATCTAAAAAAAGGAACTTGTAAGTGATAGGAGGTTACTTCTAATGATTTTTTGATGCTGACAATTAATTTTGCAAGAGTCTCTCCTAGTGTTTGGATACCTTTTGTAAAGAAAATAATAGAGTTTTTATAGTGATTGGACATAACTCATACAATTAATGGGGACAAGAATGCATTCAATGTTCCTTTAATTCATTTGACATTTAATGGAGGGGAATTAAGAAATTAATGGGCCTACTTAATTTAAGGGGTCCTCGTTAATCCCTTGCTCGATCCTTGTGTGTATTGAGCTAACCATCGTGATTTTATTTTTTTGAGGTTTTAATTTTAGCCGAAATTTTATTTTGTTTCTCGTTGTGGAACGTCCAACGTAGACACAGCCGATTTAATTTGTTGGTGACGTGGAAAAAAAGCTCCCACTCAATCAGTCAGGTTGAAGCCAAATTAGCAACAATAAAAATCCCATAATAATTAGTATCCTAGACGTCCACAATTTGAGTTGCAAGTTTTATAAAATAGGTTTAGGTATAGGCAAACATAAGAACAAAATTCAACTTATAAACACAAAAGGGTACGAGCAAGCGCCCACCTTTGATAGCCAGTTTACGACACTCCCCGCCGAACAAAAAGGGTTTTTTTGAGCCCTTGCTTTTCTTCTCCCTTTTCTCTAAATCAACATGTTTTATTATATACCCTGTTCCGCTCTCTAGGGCAAAGACTTTCTCTCTATCTTTTCTTTCTCTCTCCTCCATTGAAGCTCCGCGAAGCTTCACAAAAATCGCGCCCAGCCCTTGGAATTCGAACCCCATGGATTCGCAATCTAACGAAGCGAACCTCAATGGAGAAGCTCACGAGGTGGAGAAGTTTGACCGGAGAGATGAGGAGGAAGAAGAAGACTACAACAAGTCTCAACCTCTCACCGGAGATGGAGCTAGTCCTGGGTAATCTCTCTTTTACTTTTTCCAGTTTGCCCTTTTGCTTTGTTTTTGAGAAATTGTTAGAAGAATAAGGAGAACCTTTGTGAAAGCTTCGATTTTTTTTTTGTAATTTGTAGGAAGATCTTTATAGGGGGTTTAGCAAGAGAGACGACTTCTGGTAAGGTTTTTGTTATGAGGTATATGTATCTAAAGAAGTTTCGATTTTGATTAGGGTTTGTGAATTGAAAATTTTGTGGTAAATTGAAAATGCAGCACAATTCATTAAGCATTTCGGTAAATACGGGGAGATTATAGATTCAGTGATAATGAAGGACCGGAAAACTGGACAGCCCCGTGGATTTGGGTTTGTGACTTATGCTGATCCCTCTGTAGTTGATAAAGTGATTCAGGATCCTCATATTATCAATGGCAAACAAGTAGGGCTCCTTATGTTTATGTTTGTTTATGAAAACCCATCTGTAATTGATGCATGTTTGTTCATTTTTTTCGGTTTAACAAGGATGTGTGGGGATATTTTGATGTTTTCTTTTATGGGTTTTTTATGTTTTCATTTTGTCTTGAAAGGTGGAAATCAAGAGGACAATACCGAAGGGAGCTGCTGGTTCGAAGGATTTCAAGACTAAGAAAATCTTTGTGGGTGGAATTCCCACAACAGTGAATGATGGTGCTTTTTATTTCTTTGAGCTTTTCAGTGTGGTTTACTTGAATATTGATTATTGTTTGTTTTTAATGTAAAACAATTTTTTTACATATTGTACTTGTATATGGACAGATGAGTTCAGGGACTTCTTTTCACAGTATGGAGAGGTCAAGGAACATCAGATCATGCGGGACCATGCAACTAGTCGATCGCGTGGCTTTGGATTTATTACATTTGAATCGGAGCAAGCTGTTGATGATCTCTTGGTCAAGGGGAACAAACTTGAGATGGCTGGAAGTCAGGTAAGCTGGCAGCCTAAGATTGCTGGAACAACTATTTTTGTGTCTTCGAGAACTCTTATTTTGCTTTATTTTTTATTTTTTATTTTGCTTTTGGACATTCTTTAAAAGAGTGATAATTCGGGCAATATTGCTTCTGGCATAAGTCATCAGTAGGCAATCACGTTTTTTTCTTTCTCTTCACTCGAAATTGCCAATTGGCAATTTCATTTCTATCATGATGCTAAAAGTAATGCCTCGTCATATGTGGAGTAAGTTAGAGCATCAGTTTTCTACAGAAGAAAACCCAAAACCAATATTTTTGTTCCTTGAAACTCATTATGTTAAATCAAAGGTGCTTGATCGTGTTAACATCTATTATCGATACATGCTTTATGCTTAGGAACCTTTTCAACAGTGCTGGAGAAGGCTTTCTTTCTAGCATAACATGATAATGTGAATATTTTTCAAAGAAAATTCTACTTTTTGATATGTGCATAACCTAGAAATGAGTAGGATCAAAGTTTGTTTATGGATGGTCAACTTTATCCAATTTTAGTTTGTTGGATTTCCATTTCAATGGCTTGATGATTCTAATATTGATTTATGGTTTGACTTTTACTTCTTTTGAGTGCTCTATTAGTTACTCTGGATGCATAATAAACTAGATCCATGTTGTACTGTTTTCAGGTGGAGATCAAGAAGGCTGAGCCCAAGAAGCCAAACCCACCAGCCCCATCAAAGCGTTACAATGATTCTAGGCCTGCATTTAGTGGTGGCTTTGGAGATAGTTATGGAGGATTTGGTGGCAGCAGTTATGGTGGCGGTGGTGGTGGTTATAGGTCAGGTGGGGCTTATGGTGGTAGAGGTGGTGCTTATGGTGGATATGGGGGTTATGGTGGGTATGGTGGAGGTGAGTTTGGTGGCTATGGAGCATATGGTGCTGGCGGAGGTGGAGGGGGTTTTGGTTCATATAGGGGAGAGCCCAGTGTAGGATACTCTGGTCGTTATGGCGGAGGCTTTAGCAGAGGTTATGATCTAGGAGGTGGTTATGGTGGACCTAGTGACAGTTACGGAGGATATGGTGCCGGCGGCAGTGGCGGAGCTGGCCCTGGTGGTTATGGAAGCAACTATGATGCAGGTCTTCCGGGTGGCTATGGAGGTGGTAGTGCAGGTTCCTTCTACGGAAGTAGAGGCGGGTATGGCAGTGCAGGGAGTGGTCGATACCATCCCTATGGAAGATAAGATGTACTCCTTTTAGGATTTAGAAACAATATTTAGCGGCCATGTTATGTCTCAATTTGTAGCACTGAGGTTTTTAATTGTCAAACTCTGTACGCTTATGTTTTCATGTTCTTGTCAAGAAGTGCATTTGGGGTGTCCTATTTTCTCTTAAGTTTCATATTTTCAAGTCCTTTAATGTACCAGAGGATCTTAGTTATATGATTTCAGTTTTGCTTCCAAATTAGTTGATGTTAGTGTTCTACAAGTAGTCATAGTGTGTCTCATTTGAGTTACCATTTTGGTTTGCTAACTTTTTCCGATATAATAATGGGTTAGTATGTGATTGTGTGTTTTTATAATAACTAGGGATTTAAATTGTTAGGGTATAATTAGGGATGACAATGGGCGAGGCTGGTTTTGTAAATACCATCAGTTCAAAAATCATTGTTTCATTCCCGCCTTGTTATTTAACAAATCCCACCGTCCCCGTTAATCCTCATTTAATTTGGAGAAAATTGCCTCTTTCGGTGAGGGTTATCCCCTTGCTTGGGCAAATTGTGATCCTTTTGGCTGCGTTTGCTACATCGGGCTTAGAATTAGGATAACTAATCATTTTCTAATGTTCGGTGCCATCTATTATCCTTTATTGCAAAATAGTGCTCCAAAATGGGATAAGAAATTCTTCTAAAACATGGGTTTTAATAGTCTATTGGGACTTGCGAAATTACTGTTCATCAGGTTTTTTTTTTTTAAAGAATAATTTGATTATTTTTAAATTTTTTAAGAATAATTTACTATTTTTAAATTTTTTAAAAAATAATAAAATAACTCTATTTAACAGTGCATTCAAATCTTCTGTGTTAATTTCAGTCTTATATCTATAGGTATAATCATAATTTTTTAGCGCAGTATTTTAATACTAATATTTTGTCTTTTTAGGATAAAAATACTGGATACCAAAATAACAGGATTGGTATCTCAACCCAGTATTATAATATCAGTTTTTTTATTTTGGTTTTTTGTAGGTTGAAAATACTAGATAACAAGTACCTTTTTTT
>WUAT03000008.1:5275047-5286849 GCA_010015005.3 Ulmus americana
ATGTACATACTTAGGGGTTTAGGCACTGATTATCTCTCCTTTGTAGTCTCCATTACCTCTCGTACTCAACCAATCAGACTTGAAGAACTTCATAGTCTTCTCCTATCAACTCAACACCATAGGCGACACCTTCATTCTTGCAACCAATTTTGCTTCTCGACAGACCAACTTCAACAAATACAAAAATCAGACTCAAAGACCCTACAATCAAGGTTCAACCACAAATCAGAATTCAAATGGTGGCAACCAATACAATAATTATAATTCTTCGTTCAAGAATCCTCCAAGAAGAAACAATAATGGAGGTAATAGACGTCAATGTCTATTCTGTGAAAAAATGGGGCATATTGCCATCAATTGCTACTATAGGTTTGACAACATCAACTACAAACCTACGAATCTTAACAGCACCAACAAGATGACAGCCATGATTGCTACTCCTAATGCTGTTCAAGATCAGCCTGGTTTATGGACTCCGGAGCCACTCATCACATTACTCCAAACGTTAACAATCTCAATTCCACCAACCCCTTCAATGGCAATGACAAAATTATAGTTGGTGATGGTACTAAACTCTCTATAACTCATACTGGTTTTGCTACTTTCCATTCTAACAATTCATCTAAAACCTTGCATTTAAAAAATGTTCTGTGTTCCTAAAATTTCCTCTAATCTTGTTAGTGTTAGAAGACTTTGTGGAGATAACAATGTTTTTCTTGAGTTTTACTCTTCTTTCTTCTTAATAAAGGATTCCAACTCAAAGAGAGTAATTCTTCAAGGCAAGCTTGAAAATGGTATCTACACAATCAAGCCAATTAAAGCCACTTCTCAAGCCAAAGGGACCTATTTTGCTGCTATCAAAGAATAAGATCTTTCAAATTTTTCATTTTCAGATGAGTGTATTCCATATGTAAAACTTTCAAAAAATCAAAATATAGATGTTTGGAATTCTAAATTAGGACATCCTAGTATTCGAATCTTAAGCAACATTCTTTCTTCTTGTAATGTTCATTCTACTTTGAATAAAGAAATAAATTTTTGTTCTTCATGTCAACTTGGCAAAAGCAAAAAGTTACCTTTTCTTGAAAATAAAAAAAAAAAATAGCAACCCAGCCTTTTGAACTACTTCACATGGATCTTTGGGGTCCAGCCCCTGTTTTATCCACAAAAGGATGTAAAATTACCTTTATATTGTTGATGATTGCACCAGGTTTACTTGGTTTTATCTGTTAGAAACTAAAGATCAGGTTACCAAAATATTTTTAGATTTCAAAGCTTATGTTGAGCAACAATTTGATGCTAAAATCAAAATGGTTCAATCTGACTATGGCACTGAGTTCATGCCACTTGCACAACATTTTCATCGTCTTGGCATCATTTAGAGATTTTCTTGTCCTCGAACACCTGAGCAGAAAGGCCGAGCTAAGCAGAAAAACAGACATATCACAAAGGTTGGCTTAACTCTGCTTGCTCATGCCAAGCTTCCTTTCAAATTTTGGGGGTATGTCTTTTTCACAACTGCTTATATTATAAATCGTTTGCCAGCATCTATGTTAAACTTTAAATCCCCCTTTGAATGTCTTTACAAAAGGAAACCAGACTATCATTTTTTAAAAGTCTTTAGCTGTTCTTGTTTTCCATATATTAAACCTTATAACACCATCAAAATGCAATTTAAATCCATTCATTGTGTCTTCCTTTGGTTATAGTGATAAACATAAGGGATATCTCTATTTAGATCCAAGTTCTGAAAGAATTTACATTACAAGGCATGTTGTTTTTAATGAGCACACTTTTCCTTATTCACAACTTCTTCAAAATAACTCATCAAATCAAGTTTCACAACCATTTACTCCTGCCAATATTCCTATTTTTACAAACTTTGCTTCTCCATCTTCAGCTTCTCATACTTCTACTTCTACTTCTCCTTCTCAAACTACCTCATCTAATTTCAATATTCCTTCTCCTACTCCTTCTAATTCTACTAATTTGTCCACTCCTATTACTAACCAATCCATACAGGATACTCTAGTTCAAGTTCCTAACATTGCAGGTACTGTTGTTCCACTATGGTTGGCTGACAATCAACATAATATGCACACCAGATCCAAAAAGGGAGTTTTCAAACCAAAAATATACACTACTACATCTATTCAGACTGAACCTACAACCTACAAACAGGCTATTCAACACCCGGAATGGAGACAAGCAATACAAACCGAGTATAAAGCCTTACTTGACAATGCCACATGGATTCTTGTTCCTCCCAATCCTTCCTATTCCATCATTGGTTGCAAGTGGGTCTTCAAATTAAAAAGGAAACCAGATGGTTCCATTGAAAGATACAAGGCTAGATTAGTGGCCAAAGGTTTTAACCAAACAGAAGGCATTGATTATTTTGAAACTTTTAGTCATGTTGTCAAACCAACAACTATTCGTTGTGTTATAGCCCTTGATGTTATAAATAACTGGACAATGAGGCAATTAGATATCAACAATGCCTTCCTCAATGGCGAACTTGAGGAGACAGTTTTATGTCTCAACCACCTGGTTTTGTTGATCATTCTAACAAATCTAACTATGTGTGCAGGTTACAAAAAGCTTTGTATGGACTTAAGCAAGCACCTAGAGCTTGGTTCCAAAAACTAAGCACTGCTCTTCTACAATGGGGTTTTCAGTGTTAAAAATATAATACTTCTATGTTCATTCTGAATTTTCAAAACTCCATTCTTATTGTCTTAGTTTATGTTGATGATATTATTGTAACTTGCAATTCACCCTCTCAGATCTCTAAACTAATCCAATTTCTTGTTTCTAACTTTGCTTTGAAAGATTTATGTAATCTGCACTATTTTTTGGGAATTGAGGCAACCCGACATCAGGACTCTCTATTCCTCACCCAAACCAAGTACATCAAAGATCTCCTTCAAAGTGTCCAAATGACTGAAGCCAAACATATAGCCACACCAGCAGCAACCAAACAAATATCGCTTTATGATGGAACTCCTTTTCCAGATCAAACACTGTATCGAAGCACAGTTGACTCCTTACAATACTTTCTCTTCACAAGACCAAAGATAGCTTACTCTGTCAATAAAGTCTGCCAATTCATGCATCAACCAACTGATGTCCATTGGCAAGTTGTAAAACAGATACTTAGATATCTTACAAGGACTATCAACCATGGTCTATGCTTCACTGTTACAACAGATACCTCTTTGACTGCTTTCACTGATGCAGACCATGCAAGTTCCCCTAAGGATCAAAGAAGCACAAGTGGATTTTGTGTCTACCTTGGTGACAATCTTGTCTCCTAGTCTTGCTCTAAACAAAAGGTGGTTTCCAGGTCATCAACAGAATCTGAGTATCGAGCAGTGGCCAACACAGTTGCTAAAGTGATTTGGTTAATCTCACTTCTTGATGTGCTGGGAGCTTCCTCAATACATCTACCTATGATCTATTGTGACAATTTAAGTGCAACTTACCTTACTACTAATCCTATTCTTAACGCCCGAACCAAACATGTGGAAGTTGATCATCATTTTATTCGGGAAAAAGTTCAAACCAAAACTCTTGGAGTAGAACATATCTCTGCTGAGGAATAGATCGCTGAAATCTTCACCAAACCACTTAGTTATCATCTCTTTTCTTCCTTCAAAACCAAACTCAATGTTCTTCCTAGACCTTTGAGTTTGCGGGGGGATGATAAGACTTAAGAATTAGTTAATTTAGTTAGTTATGTTTTACATGTATTTTCCCTTTCTGTTATTTCTGTTGTATTGCTTTTTTCTTCTTTCTGTCTAGCCCTCTATTTGTTTCTAATCAAAGGCTATTAGATTGACATGTTGGCAATCCTTGCCATCCTTTGTGATTGGCTATTGTAATTCTCCCTTCTATATATAAACCTCTCTCAGCCTTAACTTTGGTTAATTGAGAATCATTTCATTTCTCTCATTGTTCAAACTCTCTCTCTATTTAAATCTTTCAATTAAAGACATCCAAACACATTTATAAGTGATTATTACCAGTAATCTCCACAAGAACAAAATACGTCCTCAAAATGGTGAAACCTATACATGTCTCTAACAATAATAAGCCGATTCACTATTTTAGAGATGAACTTAAAGGCATTATGACAGTCTCCACATATCCTTAAATTCTTTGTGACACGAATGACAGTTCCGGGAGAAGTGCTAATGAGGCCAAAAGCAACCGCCAGTCTCTCACTGTGGTACAAAAGTGCCTCTTCTTTTGCTTCCTCTTCAATATCATGAAGCACAAAATCTGTTAATGGCACATAACCCAAGCGTTTCATCGGAGCAGCCAACTCTTCAAGAAAAACATGGATCTTATCAGACTGAGGATGAGACCTGTCTCCAACCCCAAACTTATGAACCACATTGTTAAATTCAATCAAACTAAAACCTTGAATCTTATTTGCTCCTCTTCGTGTCATACTTTTCCTCACCTTCTCCACCTCCTTCCACCTAGATTTTGCAGCATAGATGTTTGAGAGAAGAACATGATAGCCAGCATGAGAGGGATCCAACTCAAAAATTCGATCTGCAATCTTTTCTGCTAAATCTAGATTGCCATAAATCCGGCATGCACCGAGCAATGAACCCCATATACTTGCATCTCCTTCCACTGGCATATTCTCTATTAGTTTTACAGCTTCAGAAAGTTGTCCGGATCGGCCAAGAAGATCCACCATGCATGCATAGTTATTGAGCTTCGGTGCAATCCCAAACTGCTCTACCATTGACTCAAAAAACCTCTTGCCCTCTTCTAGGAGCCCTGAGTGACTGCAAGCTGAGAGAATACAGGTGAACGTCACATGATTTGGTCTCACTTGTGCTTTTAACATATCATTGAAAAGATCAAGTGACTGCTTTCCCTGCCCATGAATCCCGTAACTTGCGATCATTGCACTCCAACAAACAACATCTTTCTCTGGTGTGCCATCAAACAACCTGCGAGCTAAATCTAAACTCCCACATTTGGCATACATATCTATAATAGCAGTTGCAACAAGGATATCAGACTCAAACCCAGTTCGGATTACATAACTATGAAGCCATTCACCTTTTCTCAAAGCTCCCAGATTGCTACAAGCTAAAAGTACACTCAAAATACTTACACGATTAGGTTGAACCCCTGAACCACACATCAAATCAAAGAACTCCAGAGTCTCGCTATTACAACCATTGTGGGCATAGCTAGAAATCATGGAAGTCCAAGAAACCAAATCCCTCACCACCATTTTATCAAATACCAACCGAGCAGTTCCAATCTCACCACATTTGGCATACATATCGATCAAAACAGCATTGACAAAAACATCACTGTTGCATCCACAGCACACTAAATGCTGATGAACCAACTTTCCCAGATTCAAATCAGACAATCCTGCACAAGACTTCAGAGCAAAAGGGAAAGCAAACTTATCAGGTTTCGTACCCTTTTGCATCATATTTGAGTATAGTCCCAAGGATGGACCAAACTGACCTTGACTGGCATAGCCTCTTATCATAACATTCCATAGGTAACTACATGGGTTACCTATAAATCCAAACACAATTCTTGCAGTGTCAACTCTATCCAATGAAACATACAAAATAGCTATTTTAGTTGATAAATCTGTGTCGTATTGCAGCCCATAAGCAAAGATCTTTGCATGGGCTCTATTAAGAGAGCTCAGACAGGAGCATCTACGCAAAACAGAAAAGATGCTGAGAGCAATGTGGTTTACTGGTATGCTTTGGATTGGTTCAAGAGTTTTTTTGGAGCGCGTTGAAATAGACGAGCAAAAAAAGTTGAAGTTTGAAAAGCCATTAAAAAACACTGTAGTTCTGCTGTGAAAGAGGGCTTTCATTCACATTCCTCTCTTAAAGGTCAAAAGCACATAGGCAAACTCAATCTGCCAAAGAATGCAAAGCGCTTCAATTAGCAAAAGGAAAAAAGTTCATACACATATAGAGGAAAAAAAAAAAAGAGAAGATTGTAAGAATTTAGATCCCTAAAATAAATATGAGTATAACAAGCTAAAATTTGAGTTTGAATTTCTGGGGACTCAATGAACTCTTTATGGCGTTGTTGTACAACCAAGTAAAAATAAAACTTAGCAATCATGATAATCATTTTTATTTGCAATCACCTGCCCAGATGACTTGCTTTCTGGTATCCTTTCAAACTCTAATCACCAGTATAGTTATTACTAGCAGTAGCAGTGATAATCGAGTAATATGCAGGAGCTTTGAAACTATAATATTCCATCCCCATCATCTAGGAGATATCCTATATGAGGAACATAACCTTCATCTCTCATCTTCACCTCCATCTTTCTCAACAATCCATAAATCTGCTCACATTCTGGGTGAAATCTTTCACCGGCAACAAAGCTATGAACCTCATTTCCCGCTTCAACAATACTTTGCCCCAACGTCTTCTGCAGCTTCTTGTCCTTGATTAGAGTTCTAAGTTCAGCCACAGTTTCCCAGTTCTCATCCAGAGCATAGATATTTGATAGCAATATATAATAACCTGCATGGTCAGAATCTAACTGGAAAAGATGCTTAGCTGCAACCTCTCCCAACTTGATATTATGATGAATCCGGCATGCACCAAGCAAGGCTCCCCAAACTTTTGGACCAGCAGGAACTGGCATTTGGTTAACAATTTCCATTGCCTTCTCCAACTCTCCTTTACGGCCAAGAAGATCAACCAATATGCCATACTGCTCAGTGTTAGGCTTCAGTTGGTATTCATGCAGCATCATATTAAAAATTTCTATTCCTTTCTCAACCAAACCTGAATGGCTACAAGCAGATAACACAGAGAGAAATGTCAAGCTGTTAGGTTTAGCAGTTGAGTTCCCAACCATTTGATCAAATAAATGTAAAGCTTCTCCTCCTTGTCCATGAACTGCATAAGCTGCAATCATTGCACTCCATATAACAACATCCTTGTCTGCAATCCGTTCAAATATTTTGACAGCATTATTTATACTACCACATTTGGAGTATAACTCTATGAGTGAAGCTCCAACAAATATGTTATCACAGAAGCCACTTTTTGTTACATAACCATGAAGGCAAAGAGCTTGTTGAAGAATCCCCATAAGTGAACAAGCTCCAAGAATCTTCACTACAGCAACAGCATCAGGTTGAGTCTCTTCTGATAGCATGTTACAGAAGACCCCTATAGATTTGTATGCCATTCCGTTATGAGCATACCCGCTTAATAGTGCAGCAAAAGAAACTACATCTTTCTTGGGCATTCTTTTGAAGAGATCAACTGCTATATCAGGGGTAAAGCACTTCATGTACATATCAATTAGAGCTGTAGAGACTGAAATATCTAACTCAAAACTTTTCCTGACTGCAAGTTCATGAATCTTCCTTCCTTCTTCCAAGTTACAGGCAACAGCACATGCTTGTAATGCATTAACAACAGTTATGGAGTTGGGTTCAATTTTCATATCAATCATCTCATTAAATAGATTTATTGCTTCGGAAGCATCCCCATTAAGAGCATAACAAGCAATCATTGTGCTCCATGAGATAACATCTTGTTCTGGCATCTTTCTAAACAAGCAAGTGGCCTCTTTTACAGCACCTGTCTTCGCATATAGATTCAAAAGTGAATTAACCATAGATAGATCATTATCAAATGCCCTTCTTATGACAAAACCGTGTATACAACTACCAAGCTTAAAATTTGATAGCTGAGCACAAGCAGAAACAATACTAACAAGCGTCACTCTGTCAGGATTAACACACTCCACTCGAAACATTTGAGAAAAAAATCTTATTGCTTCTTCAGGATAACCATTTTGTTCATACCCAGTAACCATTGAAGTCCACAAAACAACATCAGGTATAGAAAATTCCTTAAACACTTTCAAAGCATCATCCATGCATCCACATTTAGAGTACAACTCAATCAATGCAGAACCAACATACATGTCAAAATGAACCATATCTTTTTTCTTTATAAACCCATGTATCATTTTGCCATATTCTAGCACCCTTAAGCCTGCACACGCCTTAAGGGCAATGGGAATTGTGAATTTATCAGGCTTCTCATCACCAGCTCTTCCATTAAATATCATATTGTGAAAAAGATACAAGGTCTCTTCCCATTGTTTATCTCTACAATAGCTCCTCAGTGTAGCATTCCATAGGTAAACAGTTTTATGAGGCGTTTCTTCGAACACTCTGCGGGCATGGCCAAGAGATGCATATTTCGCATACAACGTGTTGATTTTAGTGGCAAAGAAACTGTCATGAGCAAGACCAGCTTTGAGAGTATGAGAGTGCAATATTGTCACTGATTTCTCATTGTTGCATGCTTCAAACAGATTAACAAGCAACTCCCTCCTTTTCATAAAGGAAAAAAATCTTTCAAAAACTCCCAAATTTTATAGTTGAGGAACTCAAGCGCTACTCCCCTAGATTCTGCTTCTATATTAGTACTAGTGAATATTCAGAAAGTACAGTGCGTAGAAAACCACATGTTGTACATCTTCGAGCACAGAGAACAAGCATGGAAATGACCTGTCGTTCCCTCAAGAAATTAGCATAGAAACAGTAAGACCAGTCTAATTTTATATGTGGGAAGACAAGAATGAAATGTTGTTTGTACACCAGTTATGGGTGAGCAACAGCTGGTTTCCCAGGTTTGCAAACAGGTCGGGTTTACATGTTTGGGCTTGGGTTGGAAGTTTCAAGAACCAAAACCACCAAGAATTAAGGAGGGCATGTTTGATGGTTTGTTGGAGCCAGTTGGGCTTTCATGCAAAAACCAAAGAAATCTTTTTTCTCTTTTATGTCCCTTCTTCTTAAACTTTTGAGAACACAATTATTTTCATGATTCATACTTTCTACTTCATAAGACAATAGACATGCAATCACAGATATGCACACAATAGTCTACCACATGTAAAATCCAACATGTATATGCAAATTCAAATGACTTATTAAATCCAATCGGAAATAGCACAAAATTTCAACCCCCAACTTCAAAATATGCAATTTCAAAATCTACCAATCCCGATATTGAAATCTCATCCTCCAATTTAAAAGACAATCAACAGCATCTCAAAATAGTTTAAGAAACCCATAACACAATAAATTCTAAATTCAAAACTTAATCACATATAGAAGTGACTCACCTCGAACAAGCCAACTCAACGAGGCAGCAGAAACCTCCATCAATGCAAGCTTGTCCAATTTTAGCTGTATAATGAGCACAACAGTAAATTGAAATTAGTAAGGCTCCTTTTTTAGCCCTAGCCCGTGCATATATGTGATAATGAATATATACATTTCAAAAAATATATGCATATTATATATCTAAGTGTGTGTGTGTGTCTGTGTATTCAAAGCATAAACCAGCACTCATTTCTACAAATAGGTAAAAGGGTACTATATGTGTAAATAAAGAATCTAATCCATTAGCTATTAGTTACTAACACCCAATTCCCACTTTCTCAATCAACTCCCCATAAAGCACAAGAATCACTCAACTACTATTATCAAAATAACAATAAAAACCACATCCAATGGCAAGGATTATTACCAAGTGGACAAAGAGTGTGGCTTTCACTTTAGATTGAAACTATTTAAGCAAAAAAACAAAAACCCTATAATTAGAAATCCACAACCCCACCAATTACATAAAAACCCAGAAATTTCTACTAATTCTTGGATTCCACTTGGAAAAAAGCTATTATTGTTCTACTTGGTATTTGGTAACGTGCAAATTCCAACAGCTAAGTTGCAGATATTAATTAATTGTTGGGAAAACTAAATTCGCTTTGCAATCCAAAAGAAAATCGAAGAAGATACTAACTAGTTACCGGCGCGAAAGAGAACGGCGGCGGCGGCGGAGGAGGAGTTCCGGTGGACGCCTGCGTGGGTTAGCCGTGAGAGAGAGAGAGAGAGAGAGAGAGAGAGATAGGCACTTTTGGGCGGGCCGATGGGCTTGCCGGTTTTTGAGAGATAAGCATCAAAACGACGTGTCGTTTAAGTAGGAAAAAAGAAAGTTTTGGCGTAGCTGGTACATGAAATATGAGCATTTTAGCAATAATTATCTCCATACATTGTTTGGTTATGATTCGAGGCAAGATTTGTTCAAGATTTTCTACGGAATCTAAAAATTTTATTTATTTAGTTAAAAGTTAAAGAGATATTAAATTCAAAGATTGATACAACAATCCTGAATTTAATAAAACTCATGAATCTCCTTTAAGGAGATTTGCCAAAATATTAGTATGAGATCCGTAAAAAAAAAATTGTATATATATATATTACATTAACTTTAAATTTTGAATTTTATATATATATGTGGTGGAATTTGAGGTTGTTTTTCATAGAATTATATATATATATATTAAAATTAGGAAATTAACAAATTTGTTATCATTTATTATTTATCTATAAATAAAAAAAAAAATACTGTATATTCTACCTCATACATTTCAATATATATGAAATATAAATTTGATATTTTTTAAAAAAAAAATTAAGCAATTAGCAAATTTATTTTGACTTATTGGCTCTGTTTTACACCTTACCCAAAAAATTCATATCCAATCATATTCTCCAAAAATCGTTATTTTCTATATTCTAACCATTATCCTATTATATTCTATCATGTGAACCTCACCACCTTCTACATCATCTTATTATATTCTATTATCTTACACACATATACCATATCACATTTTATATTATATTATTAATATTCTCACCATTTTTTACATAAAATATTATTTTATTATTAAATCTCAATATTTCCACAACTTTTTACATAAAATTATTTTTTAATCTTGTGGACCCCACTTACTTTTACCAAAAAATTTAAAATTCTATTTAAAAAATTATCCTGCTCAAATCATCAAAATTCTGTTTAAATCATTTCTTAAACAATTATCTATAACAAACTACTTCATATTCCACCACATAATATATAAAATTCAAATTTCAAAGTTTATGTAATTTTTGTTTTTTTTTTTTTTAAATTAAGCAATTAACAAGTTCATTTTAACTTATTATTTGCCACCTTAATTTTTTTGAACTTTTCATAGCAATTAATAACTCATTTTCACTAAATTTTAAATTAATTGACACAAAAAGGATTATATATGCGTCACCTTATTTTTTGAAATTAGTTTTCAAACAATTAACAGCTGTGTTATTAACTTTACTATTTTTTTCTTCATATATGCCTTGACTCTTTTTCTCATGTGTGAATCTTCATAAAAGAGGTCTTGCTCTATTTATGGTTAATTCCTCTCAATTTTGAGTGACAAATTATGGTATTCTTCTATCTATTTTATTGTAAGTTCTCATTTTTTATTTGTATTTTTAATTGAATTGTTTATCATATTTGCTCTGGATTTAGTGCTCGGTTTCTTTCTTCTTCTTCTTTTGGGTGAAATTATAGTAGAATATCAAATAATGCCTAGAACACTAGAGATATCTCATATGCATTATCTCTTAACAAGGTACTTAATTTGCACTATTAAAAAGCGTATACATATTCTAATTTTGCCATTTTTGTAAATAAACAATACAAAAACATATATAGGCAATATAATTTAACAAGAGGAAGCATACAAAACTGATTTAATGCAAAAAATAATAAGGAAATATTCTTATACCAAAAAGATATTGGGATTAGCAAGAGGAAACAATTAAAATCTGTAACACCCCACCCAGCTAGACCAACTTAAAACACTTAAACGCGGAAAAAGGTCTAGTCGCGATTGGAATGCCACAACTTATAAATCTGAAA
>WUAT03000008.1:5295047-5305658 GCA_010015005.3 Ulmus americana
CCACAAAATCCAAAGGAGACAAGCAAGACTTTTTGACATACTTGAGCAAAGAAGCGGTCTGAATCATTTTACAATCCTCCAAGATGACGTGCTTGGCCAACTCACCAAGAAGAACAAGTCTCACAGCAGTTCGAATCTCCTGAGAGGAAACGATGGGCTTCTGAGGACTGTCAAAGCAAGGATCAATCCTTTGGAGGACCCAAGTTTTTGAAGGATGATGGTATCTTCAGCAACAACGAAAGAGATTATACCATCAAGCATCAACCAACGATGAGATTCCTGCTGACATCGAAGTATCAATTATCTGTTGGAGATTCAAGTTTACTGTGGAAATAGAAATCATCTCCAAAGGACCTCAAGCATCTCTGGAGCATTTCGACCATTTCCAAAGTGCCTTAACACATCAGACAAAGCATCTCAGAACATCATGAGAACTTCTCGCTGACATCGAAGCATCGATTGCAACCCAGAGGATTGACAAAGCTTCCAAAGAATTTTTCGAAAGCTCTACAAGACACCCAAAGCTTCTCCAAGCACTCCAAAGAAGCATCTGAAGCATCCCGAAAGATTGAAGCAATTATCAACTGCTTTTGAAGCAATTAACTTCGACGGAGGATCAAAGCTTTGGAGAATCGACTTTACCGGATGATCGAAGCTTCGAAAAACCAACTTTACTGGAGGATTGAAGCTTCGGAAAATCGACTTCGCCGAAGGATTGAACCAACTTTGCCGAAGGACTGAACCGACTTTACCGGAGGATCGAAGCTTCGGAAAACCAACTTTACCGGAGGATCGAAGCTTCGGAAAACCAACTTTACCGGAGGATCGAAGCTTCGAAAAACCAACTTCACCGAAGGATTGAACCAACTTCACCGAAGGATATCAAAATCACTCTAAAAGGATAACAACAATATTCCGAAGGATCCGAGGCAGTTTCGAAGCGTTCCAAAGCATCTTCAAGCATTCAAAAGCAATTTACTCTCGAAAGATTGAAGCTTCGGAGGATAAAGTTCCATTAAAAGATAGCAAATTCGGAAGAAGTTAGCAAGGATTTTCGATGAAGCTTCTTTCGAAGGACATGAGCCATCTCCGAAGCATTTTGAAGATATTTCATCTCCACTTGGTAGTTATACAAGATTTCAAAGTCTCCAAAGCTTCATCAAAATAGAAGGACGTCAACAGTTATAAAACAAGCTTCCAAAGACCACCAAGAGAAGGATCAAGCTTCCAAAAGATTTAAAGATGATTCCGAAAGAAAAACATAGTCAGAGAAAAACAGAACTTCCAATGGATGAGTAAAGATTGAAGAACTTGTTGAAACAAGTAATAAAGAAAATTCTGATGTATTTTCTGAAGAAATTTTCAAATTTCAGTAGAAATCAAGCTTTCCGAGATGCCGAAGGATGCTATTCGAAGCGTTGGAGGATGTTTTGGAAAGACAATACGATTCGCCGAAGAATGCTATGATTTTGAGCTGATTGTCGAAGGATAGGTATGCCGAAGGAAAATACGAAACGCTGAAGGATGGGCTCCAAAGGCGCCGAAGGAAGATTTTTCCGGAGGAAGGTTTGCGCAATCCATACGAAACTCTGAAAAATGAAGCATACTGAGAAAGCAAGATTTAAAGACAATCATCATTTTAAAAAATCTATGATTATATTGGTTACTGAAATCAATATTTTGTGCAGGACTGTCTTGAATTATTGAACAATCTTCTCCGTAACAATGTATCCAATCAGGTTTGTGGCCTTAATTGCTTCTGCTTTGTGCATTATAATCTTTATTGCTACTAATTCTTAATCTTTTCCTTTTCTTCTTTTGGGTGCAGATATTACTGAGGGAGACGATGGGGTTTGACCCGTTACTGTCAATTCTTAAGCTTCGAGGAAGTACTTACAGTTTCACTCAACAAAAGGTTAGGTGCTCAAACATTTGAAACTTTTTATCTAGAGCTTTTCGTTTATGATGCAGAAATCTTACTGGTTATATCTATGAAACAACAACATGCCAGTAGACGATTAATCTACTCAGTGCGATAGAAACCGTTAATTTGTTAATAATGGGAGGTTCAGAGGCTGATCCTGGGAAAGACTCAAATTGGCTGACAAATAAAACGACCCTTGTTCAGGTACGTTGTGGAATCGATATTTTTTTTATAATTAGTACTAGAAAAACGATCACTGTGATGAAATCTAATCCTGTAATTTATTGTGTTCATGTAGAAAAAGGTGTTGGATCATCTTTTAATGTTGGGCGTCGAAAGCCAGTGGGCACCTGTTGCTGTTCGCTGCTCGGTGAGCTAACTATTCTTTTTTCTCTCTCTCTTGTGTAGTCATTTTTTTGGATACATGTGTATCCCCCCATCCTGCTTAGCAAATTGGAGTTCAAAACTGAAACCTCCCCTGCCTATCCCTACAATATTTGGGGAGTAGGAAACTATACGTGCATACATAAGTTCTTACTCTCCTAACATGATGTATTGCATATTGTTAGCAAGCTACTACAACCTGATTCAAAGCTTAACCTCAATTGTTGTGTATATTTAAAAGTCTATTCACTTTCTCAGGCATTACGATGCATTGGTGATCTTATTCGTGGACATAACAAAAATCTTGATGTGCTTGCAAGCAAAGTTCTTGGGGAAGGACCACAAGAGCCTGCTTTAAACTCAATTCTTCGTATCATTTTGAGGACTTCCAGTACGCCAGAGTTTATCGCAGCTGATTATGTTTTCAAGAGCTTTTGCGAGGTTATATGCATTTCAGTTTTAATTTAAACACAAGAGTTTAGTATGGCTGATTATTTTTGGACTAAATTTTTCTTTGTATGCTTCAACTATTTGTTTGATTCAGAAAAATTCTGATGGGCAAACGATGTTAGCATCCACATTAATTCCTCAACCTTATTCCATGACTCATGCTCCCATTGAGGAGGATGTGAACATGACATTTGGAAGGTTTGTTTATGTAGTTCATTCTGTGCTTGTTTTGCTGCATTGCTTTATTGATTATAGGTTTGCTTTTCCTATTAAACCTAATTAATTTTGTTCTTTGTACCTTTTAGCTTGACAAGACTACTTTGAGTGATTAATATTATAAAATTTTCACTCCCTTGCAGCATGCTTCTGCGAGGTCTTGCTTTGAGTGAAAGCGATGGTGATCTTGAGGTAGTTTAATGCTTTACTTGCATCATTAGATTTGGAAGACTAGATTTTGTTTCCCCACTTTGACAACTATTTTGATGTGCAGACTTGCTGCAGGGCTGCTAGTGTTCTTTCTCATGTACTCGAGGATAATATCCAGTGCAAAGAAAGGGTATGCAATTATATATCATCTCCTATACCAGTCAACTTCATCTAATTCCGCTTTGGTTTGGCTGCTTAATTTGCCCCACAAGTCCCTACCTAGTCACCAGAACATTATCTACACACTTGATCATTGAGTCATATCATTCTGTACACCTATTGGGGATTTTAGTTTCAATGTAGCTGGATGTAAAGTCAACTACATGTCTCCCAATAGTGAATAAACTTAGTGGTTGGCTAAGATTTCAATTTGTTCTTTACCTTGTATACGTTTTCTTAGTCATTGGAATAAGTAACCAAGAGAGAGTTAATTTCTTTTTCATCTCAAGAATTCTGTTAAATTTTTTCTTTGTAGAAAACTACAACCACACTCTTTTTACATTTAATCTTATGATGCCATTTTTCAGGTTTTACGAATTGAACTAGAGGCACCCGTAGGATCATTAGGTGGTCCTGAGCCACTGTTGCACCGCATGGTTAAATACACGGCACTTGCTTCTTCCATGAAAAACAGAGACAGGAAGTCGAGTGTAGCAGGGAATTCATATGTTCAACCTATTATTTTAAAGTTGTTGGTCATCTGGCTGGCTGATTGCTCTAGTGCAGTTAACTGTTTTCTCGATTCTCGTCCTCATCTTACTTATCTACTTGAGCTGGTGTCAAATGAATCTGAATCTGTTTGCATTAGGGGGTTGGCTGCTGTTCTTTTGGGAGAATGTGTTATCTATAATAAATCAACTGAGAGCGGCAAGGACGCTTTTACCGTCGTTGATACCTTAAGCCAGAAAGTTGGGCTTACATCATATTTTCTGAAGTTTGATGAGATGCAAAAGAACTACCTTTTTGCTTCGGCAAACTCAAGCCAGCCACATAAACCCCTGACAAGATCTACCGCTGCTAGTATGGCAGAGATTGAAGATGTTGACGATAATAACTTACCTGATGGGAAAAATGAAGATCATCCCATTCTCTCATCAATCTTTAACGCTCTTTTTGTTATCCTTGTGAAGAGATTGGAGGCAGATATTAGAGAAAAAATTGTAGTGGTCTATAGTCATCCAAAGAGCGAGGTGGCTGTGGTGCCAGCAGAATTGGAACAGAGGAGTGGGGAAAAAGATGAGGAGTATATCAAGCGGCTGAAGTCATTCGTGGAAAAGCAGTGCTCTGAGATACAGGTATGTTTATTATAAGATGTGCTCAGTTACTTGCTAAATTGTTCTTCTGAAAATTTAGTTAGGATGATCATGTTGATGGTTATAACCTATTGGCTTATACATAAGGCTAGCTCTGAGTATCTGGTGGTTGAGTGCTATGTTGTTTTTAGGAGGGTTTTCTGCAATGTAGGATGAACTACCTTCTTGGACATGCTGAGTTCGAATTGTTTTTTTGTATGTTTGTTGTTATTATGCCTTAAACAACCTTAAGGTTTTGTTTGGTAGGAATGAAGGAAAATTTAGAGTAAGGTATAAAAACCAAGGCGAAGAGAATGAGAAGAAAAATAAGTTTTTCTACCGAACATCCCAATTTTTCATTTCCTTTCCTAAATCTTCCCCACCCTTTCCCTTTAAAAAGAAAAAAACCTAAACCAAATAGATGCAATAGCCACATAAACAATGTCATTTTGATCTTTTTTAGTGTAGTTGTTTAGACATGTATGAGAATATAATATGATTTGTTGCTTCTTTCTCTGTTTTAGGATCTTCTTGGAAGAAATGCAACTTTGGCTGAGGAGCTGGCAAAGACAGGAGGAGGCAAGTATTCCGAATCTGAGCCACGAGTGGGTGGGGCCTCAGATAGAGTCCAAGTAGAGACACTTAGACGAGATCTTCAACAAGCAATCCAACAATTGGAGCTGCTCAAGATGGAGAAAGTGAAGATTGAATCCGAGGCATCCATATATCGGAATTTAGCTAGCAAGATGGAATCTGATCTGAAGAGCTTATCCGATGCTTACAACAGTCTTGAACAAGCCAACTTCCATTTGGAAAAAGAGGTTAAAGCTCTGAAGAATGGAGAATCTTCGAGC
Source organism: Ulmus americana (assembly GCA_010015005.3). NCBI lineage: Eukaryota > Viridiplantae > Streptophyta > Magnoliopsida > Rosales > Ulmaceae > Ulmus > Ulmus americana. The sequence goes on from WUAT03000008.1 coordinate 5,300,378, forward strand.
ATCCAAGATTTCGAGGCAATTAAGGCTGAAGCAAGGGAGGAAGCTCAGAAAGAAAGCGAAGCAGAACTCAGCGATTTGCTTGTTTGCCTCGGTCAAGAACAGAGCAGAGTGGAAAAACTTAGCGCAAGGTTGTTGGAGTTAGGGGAAGACGTTGACAAACTACTTGAAGGCATCGGAGATGACGTCGGGCTCCCGGAAGATGATGAAGAGGAGGAAGAATGACTGCCCTGCATTTGTTTCACTTATTCTGTTTTTTTTTTTTTTGCACTATTTCTTCATGTTTCTTCCCTCCGTCACCTTGTACATTTATTGTTGAACTGTACAGTTTTTTAATTTGTGGCACTTAAATTATGGATCTAACTTATCTTTCTAAACTGGGAAAAAAATACAATTGTTTCAAAATAGATGTCATGGCAAAGTTACCATTAGTTGTAACAATAAGGTGATAAAGAATTTAAAAACTTTTTTTCTACAAAAGGATATGGATTCTAGATTATTTTGGAATAGTTGTGAATTTTTGTTTTGAAAGGGAAATAATTTTGAAATTTTAAGAGATAAGGTATTTTTTTATAATTTAAAGAAAACTTGAGGTATGAAAAAGAAGGTGAATTATTGTTTGGATGCGATTATAGAGGAGCAGTTGTTTCGTACGTTAATAGGCTCTCTCCCAGGAGACGTAGCCAAACACAGCTTTTGTCGTTTCGTTAAGTCACACTTTCATCCTCATCCTTGGAACAAACCTCGCATCAGCACAATATAAAACAAACAGTCCTTTACACTTAACCCATTCCCTTTAACGCGTGCACTCTTCTTCCTCGTGTCATAAGATTCCTATCCTGAACTTCCGAAACGTGCCAAAACATATTTCGGTTGTCGCCAGCCAATCTCGTAACAAAAAACCCAAAAACCGAATCATAATTACAATCCCACCACTTGTAAGACACGTGTCAATTTCCCCTTGGCTGATCAATCCCATCTAGAAAGTTCTATATTGTAGACAATTACAGTCTGGTTCGAAAGTAGACCCCACTTATCACCACCAATAATTGATCATTCTCCTAATCCTCTCTGTCTTGAGCTGGCACCGCCACCATTATCTCCTTCTTCTTCACCCTTCTCCTTCACAACTCTTCCCCTTTCAAAATTCCTAAAACCCTAATACCCAATTCCATTGTTCTTCTCTCTGTAAATAGCCATAGCGAAGAACAAATCTATCACAGTTTTGTATCGTAATATATAGATATATCTTATTTCTTCTACTTTTTGATACATTTTGGTATATAGCGAAGTAGCTAAGTCGAAAGGGCGAATAGAGGAATTTGAGATGGTGTTCTTGCCTCTTGTTTGCTTCGCAGTTCTTTCGATGATCACTTGTTCGGATTCGCGGCAGTTGAAGCAGCCGGAGTCGGTTTACGATGTTCTTAAGGCTCATGGACTTCCCATGGGGTTGCTGCCCAAGGGTGTGAGGGACTTTGAGATTGATGAGAGTGGGAGGTTCCAGGTGCACTTGGATCAGGCTTGTAATGCGAAGTTCGAGAGCGAATTGCATTACGATAGGAATGTTTCGGGGACTCTGAGTTATGGGCAGATCGTGGCTTTGTCTGGAATTTCGGCGCAGGATCTTTTTCTCTGGTTTCCCGTAAAGGAGATTAGGGTGGATGTTCCTAGCTCTGGGATTATTTACTTTGATGTTGGTGTGGTGTTTAAGCAATTCTCTTTGTCTCTGTTCGAGACCCCGCTTGATTGTGTGGCTGTTCGGACTTTGGACCAGGCTGGTGTTCAGAACGGGAAGCTGATAGCTGAAACTGTTTCCAAGGTTCAAGCTCATTCCTTTTCTTTTATTTGATATATTTTTCGAGAAAGAAGATAATCTTGGTTTTGGGTTTTATTGTTAAAGTTATAAATTTTGATGTAGAATCATTGTTTAATCTATGTAAGCGAGCAATGAGGCCGAAATCTGTGTTTTATTCGCAGAGCAAATCGGGAAAACTCCGATATGAGCTTGACCAAGAAGGTTTTGGGAAGGATGCTCTGTAGGATGGGCAGGAGGAGGTTGTTTTCGGTTGGCCTGTAGCTCAATCAGTTAGTGGGTTCTCTATTCCACCGTGTAAATTGCAGTCATGCGGAGTCTAGGTTTGTGGGTCTATAGCTTCCTACCAGACTTCCTGTGTGCTAAAGTTGCTTGCATTTTTCTTTGTTTCCCAATTCCCATATAGTGCAGAGTCTGCAAACTTGTCCTGCCAGCTCCTGTCGATGGTGAGAGGCAAATCGGGCTAATTTGGTTGGATAGTAAGAGGATTCAGGTGAGACAGGAGCATTCAGTGGATTCGAGGAAAATTCAGGTGACTAATCTGCGAAAGGTTCAAAATGTACGTTGAGCATATATTATCATGCATCTTTGGGTTGGTGCTATGTTGAATCTCGTTTTTGTAGTATGTTTTTAGATTCATGATAAACCGCATACCTCTGTTATATAGAAGATTCAAGAATAAAACGCATCTGTGCCCCTACTTATGCTACTGTATTAGTGAATTATTTCTCAAATTGTTTCCCTTTCCCATGATGTTACACGCATCGCTTTTGTTGTTGCTATGCTTCATTTATGCATTATATTACCTTTTTGTGTTTTATTTTTTTATTTTTCAATTCAAATCTGTTGTATGCAATGCATGCCGGTAAGGTTTGAGAGTTGGGTGGAATTGACGGAACGGATGAACAAGAGAGTAATAACTAACCAACAATTTACTTTTATTGTTTGATTTCATACGCACCACTTGGTATTTGGGGACTTATTTTTACATTGTTATGCTCAGGTGTAAACCTTGAAGGACACTATTTGCATTGTCAGAGAGTTTGAGCAAATGGTTTGACTAGTGATGCTTATGAGACTAAATTTCTGCGGTGGACTTTTTAACTTAAGAGGTTTTTTCTACAAAGCAAAGTTTTCATTTTGTTTCTTCAATAATTAACTTTTTGTTTTTGGTGTGGCTAGGTAGATATACTAACACTTTCGTATCTCAACTGGTTAGTAATCATGATGCTTTCATTCTTTTTTTTTTTTTTTCCTTTACTTACGTAATGCGTTTCAAAATTTTCTATGTAGGTATTTAAGGCTTTTTTGGAGTTTTGTTAGTTTTCATGTCTATCTAATTCTGTTTTTGGATTCTACTTGGCAGATATTAGTACAAGTGTATAAACCCAATATGTGTTATGTTAACGTATCCACATCGAAGATGTGATGGTAGGAATTTTCTATGGTACCGCTATGTTTGACCTGTAACTAATTGTGAATTTTTTTGACGTACTACTTTATACTTGTAATATTAGTTTACAAGTTGTAACTTGTAAATCAACATGTCATTGTAATCCGTGTTTATTAATATCTTCAAGTATAATGTACTCAGTTATAAAATCTTTCACGGTTATTAACAAGTCAATTCTTGCGTCACCATAGAAGACTTTTTGGCAGTGTCCATGACCTTATGAGCTTTCTTCTATTTCTTTCTTTTTCTTTTCCAATTTTACTGGTTATAGATTAGTGGACTAGTAGATTAGTAATTAACTTTTGTGATGCTTGGAGTAGTGTGTGGATTCTTTAGTTTTGGGACTAATGAGAAAAGAAAAAGGAGGAGACGGAACGCCAATATTTCAGGTTGGAGTATCTAACTGTTCTCAGCAAATGCCCAAGGCAGAGGCTGTAGCATGAGCACTCACCAGACTGCCAAAACCATTCAGACAGAGACCTTTAGTCACTTAATCCCAAGCAGCAGTTGGATTGCATTAAAACCTGGTGAGACACCATCAACCTACAAAATTTGGTTCGATGTTGCAATATAGAATAACCATGCTTCTATCGTGCTGGTGACGCCAAAATTTGCCATGTTGCTAATTGATTGTGTCTGGTTAGTAAACCAAGTTAGTTAGGGAACCAGAACCTGAAATTTAATTGAATGAATGTTTAAAATAGCTTCTTTTTGTGTCCTCTAATCTTGAGTTTTCCTCTTGCTCCATTTCCCTAGGAGGAGACTCTAGTTTGTGGTTCATTCATAACATTAATTGTGGCCTTCTATATCAGTCATTCAGTCTAACCTTCTTTTCTCATCTCTTCAGGAACTTTTTCTTCCTCTTTCAGGTTAACCTTTCTTTTCTCCAATCTTTCTTTATTTTCAGTGACATTTTGTATTGAATGAAAAACAATGTCTGGTTAAGATTGTATTCCATTTGTATTAGTAGAAAAACCAAAGTAGTGATTTAACTAATTCAATGGACGACGTTTGTTTTGGCTTTCATGATCCATTTAGACTCTGAAACACGAAATTCGTGGAAACAAATTTTCTGATGTTATATGTTTCATTGTTGCCATCAAGTTAGTGATTTTAAAGCAATGAAAAGTCCATGATTGGTATGAATATATAGAAATCAGCCATGTGGCTGTTTGGTAGCTTGAAATTAAGCATTGCTTTTACTTCTCGAACTCTATGATGAAATTTCACAGGACATATATGCTATAATTATAGAAATCCAACAAAAGGGTAAGAAAGGAATAGGATAAGATCTGTCTTAAATGGTAGTTGGCAGAGGAGTTTTGTCTGATCTCTCGACATCCCATGTGTACTAGCACTAAAGATGTTTGTTTCAATTCAATCTAAAGATCATGTGATCCTGCTTTCCTGTATTGGGTTGTTAGTGCTGCATGTTGTTGTGTGTAAACATTAAATATGATGAACATACGGACAAATCTGGCCAGAATGGACTGTTGCCTGTTTTGATTGGTTCTGTCCCATCATGAGGACCCTAAATAATTGGTTTACTCTTATTTTAGACTTTTAAGATACCATGTGTTTCATGAATTACAATGCCTGATCGTACTGTTATAGGGAAATTGACAAGCCACTTTTTCTTTGAATTGTTGTGAGCAACTTTTATCTGGGTAAAATTATTTTTTTTGGAATTTGTTTTTCATATTATGTTGAAATGACTCGCTTACTAATCAAAAGAATTGTCTGTTTCTGATTATTAATTTTTTCCTTTTGATTATGTCCGAGTTCCAACCAAACATGTGCTTTGGTGGGTTTAGCAACAGGGAAAGGTATGGGCCCGTCTGAGAGAAAATTTTTCCCTATCCTATCCTGTTCTTGAAATTCCCAAAATACTTTTCTTTTCTTTTATTCTACCAAAAATCCTATTATGTGGACCCCACCACTTTTTACATCTTACACACCTATTTTTAACTACCTTTTACATCTTACACACCTATACCCTACCACCTTTTACACCTTAC
>WUAT03000008.1:5345017-5361418 GCA_010015005.3 Ulmus americana
GGAAAGGAAAAATAAAAGAAAGAAAAAAAGAATTTTTTTTAATTTTTGTAATTATTAATTAATGTTTTTATTATATATAATGGTAATTTTATTTTATATACAAGGTAAAAGCGACTTTTTCTATAGGCAGATGCCTCTTTTTGTAATTATAGTTAAACTAAGGGTACTCCACTTAGTTTTCTGAAACTAATGTCTTTTTTATAATTATGATTAAAGTGAGGGTCCCAAATGTAATTATCCCAAAAAAATAACTCAAATTGAGGAAAAAAAGAAAAACTAGCAATAATATAGCCTAGAAACAATTTGGGTAAGAAAAAAAAAAATAGCTCAATAACTAAAATGATGTAAATCAAACATTTTTGGGCCTATATGTGGAGTTAATAAAAAGAAGGTCTACTCCCGCAAACAAAATTAATTCAGAGATAAAATTGTTAATTTTTGTATAGTTCAGGAACCAATAATGTCAAAACTGTAATAATTTATTTTTGGTTTGGGCTTGGTGGGACAGGAGTGTGTACGGTGACCTGGCAATGTTTTAGTGCCAGGTATGGATTATGGTGAACCGGTGGCCGTCACGAGCTATGATCCTCTGTTACGCATCCTATTTTTGCAAGGTAATCAGTGTCGCGGTTAGTGGGCGGAAAATGTAATCAAACTCAATAATGTCTTTTCGTGCATCGAGCCTTCATTACTTCGTCTACCCATTTCAATTGTCCTTCGTTGTTTTTTATTTTATTTTTAAAGTTATTATATGATATGATTTTTATTTTTTGAACCTTTGAAATTTAATTTTTAATTTCGTAAGTTACTGTCATTGATGATATATCATGTTTTTAAAAAGCAGAGTTCACTAGTTAAAAAGAAGTATTTGAAAATTCTTACTTTGAATTGTTAAAATTTCATTCAAATCTTATATTTAAAATTAAATAATTCAATTTTTTCGTGCTCTCTCAATCGCTATCATCTTTGTTGTAACTTATCTTTTTCTCCTTTCGTCTTTAGAAAACAAAAGAGGCATTAAAGCTAAAGAGGAAATTACACCGTATACCCCTTTTTTTTTTTTTTTTTTTTTTACCCAATACATTTACATACCTCTATTTAAAAGTCATAACATCTGTATTTATTTTTTTTTATTTTTTATGCAAACTATATTTTTATTTTTTTTTATAATCTGAATTATCTATCTTAATTTCTAAAAAAAAAAAAAATTATAATTTGTCATTTTATAAAAGAATAAAATAAGTAAAAAAAGTAACGCATTTGTAATAGATGTAAAACAAGAGAATAAATATTTTGATGTCTCATTTTAGGAGCATTCCTGTGGTTCCCCCAAGACTAAAGCTATAGAATTTTCAAAAAAGCCCATTGGTGGGATGTTGAAGATTCTTTAGAATTACGTATCAACAAAGGTTGGTATAATCTATAGTTGTAATTGTCACATTCGTTCATTTTAAATGTCAATTCATTAAAAATAAAATAAGAGTTTAAAATGAGTGGTTAATCCTCATCAGCAACACGACGTGGGTCAAATAATTGAGAGAGTTAAAGCGAATAAATCTTATCAACTATCCTAGGCAACCGATTTATGTAGTAGCTAAATCTTTTTTTGGACTTGGGATGACAAAAGTTTAACCTAAATGTATGATCTTCTAACCATTTTTTTTCTTTTTTTAATTAACTGGATCTTCTAACCATCTTGATTAATACTTGTCACCAATTTTATTTGGCTCTTTAGAAAATTAAAACTTGAATTTGACCTACAAAACTATGTGCAAGGATGATGTGCTGCCCCACATATGCACATATATATAGGGTTTTTTTTTTTTTTTTTGAATATATTATTCTTTAATATCATAAAAATATCCCATTTAAATTTTTGTATAAGACATATATAATTTTCTAATAGGAAAATATATATTTTTTTAGTCAATACAATTTTATTATATTTTTTAAACAAAAAAAAATTAAAAAATAATATATTCAAAATCATTAAAAATATAATGTGACTAAAAAAATTATTAATAAAATTACTACTAATAGTGATAAAAATAAAATTATTACCGAAGAATTTTCCTAAATATATATATACTGAACGATTTAAGCCACCTTCAAAATACACAAAATGAGGTTTCGGTTTTGGATAGAATGTTGCTTTCCAAACCAATTTAGGTCCAATCCTTCACATTTCAGATTTTTAATATCTTTTGGTTTATAATTTTCTAAAAAATGACATATTTTTCGGGAAACTACCATAAAAGTTTAGAATCTACTATAATTAGTCAATTTTGACTTTTGCATACTCCTATGTCCTAACAATCAAATTTTCAAACCTCGTTAGCTTACTTTCCCAAATATGAAGGTCATCTTGCCAAATTTTAATTTCACTTTAGGCTTTGGTTGGAGCTAATTCCAGGCTGGCGCCCTAATTTTGAGCTAAAATAGCTAGAAAATCATTTTAACTAACAATTTTTAAGTGAGTCAATCCAACCATACTCCCTATTTTTGCTAAATATAGATTGTTTTCATATTTTTGTTTAATTTTATGTCAAATCAACTTATTATTTTATTTGAAAATATAAATAGCTAACAAAAATAGCTCTCTACATTTGGCTAATCTCTCACCGCAGAATGACTAGTGAAATAGCTAATGGTTGGAGTGCCTAAAAATCCAAAAACGTCACTACCTTAACCATTATAGCTAATTACAAAATTTGGCTACCAGCCTTGGAGTTTAGATAAAATAGGAAATAGGGAGAGGCTAAGAGAATGGTATGGAATCACTTCTATTTTTCTCTCCTTCCTAAAATCATCTCTTTCAAACAAGAGAATTTGCCAAACTCGGTCTACTAATCCCCTTACACCCTCCACTCCTTCCAATTTTCCCACCTACCAAACAAGGGGTTAGAGAATTATGGAACAGATAAGCACCTAACTAATCTATAGGTAGAGTTGAAAGAAAAACAACAAAGCCAGAAAATTATGGCATACTAGTCCGGCTCCACTGAAATATTTTTGTAGACATAATTCACAAATGCACCGAAGTTTGATGATACAAAAGAGTAATTAAAGATTGGAACATACTTCAAACCAAAATAATTGTAAGTACCATCATTTCAAATTCAATATTTTTCGTTACCTTTTCATAAACATTAATGGCAAAAGAGCCAGCTATACTAACCGGATCTCTGAATAGCCCGGACTGGCCTGTGCAGCAACCGTTCGTTCAGTTTCATCCTCCCAATCATATATATACAGTCTAGTACATAATCAAAATGGGGCTGCCTGTGCCCGAACAGCGGCATCCTTCAATCCTGACAAACCAAAATCTAGGAATTAAACAACAAAGTGAACCGATAAGAACTAACTTGACATCTAAAAACTTAAGAAGGGTCATAGCTCCTTGGAAACAGTTTTTATGGTCCAAAAACTGGTACTGGGAGTGTTAGCATTAACTTTTAAAAGAGCTTCCACTAAACACAACAAATGGAACTTCTCGAAAAAGCTCTATGAGGTTGAAACTTGTATAAATGTTTTAATTAGACCTTAAAACCTCCATTGCCTATTTTCATTGTTTTATTAATAAAATAATAAGCCACTATTGTTGGTAAACTCTTTCAAAAACATGAATCCAAATTATGATTGAAAGACCATATCTCCTACTTATCTTCTTCTACAGTCTAAAAGCAACAAACTAAAAAAAATGCTATCCCAAAGAGCCCTCATATTTCAACATACCAAACTGCAGTACTGAAACTTCTGTTAGACGGGAATCTCTGACTTGCTAGCCAGAAGGAGTGCGAGTGGCTATTTTTGAGGCGACAAGCACTGGTTCATTACTAGAAGCTTTCTTTGCAGCAATCTCTTCTAAACGTTTCCACGTGGTTTCGCGTCTCAAGTTGTTTTCCTTCTCTTGAGCTTCATCTTCATTAAACTTGAGCAAGCACTCCTCGAAAAGCTCAGGATCAATGTCAGAGAATATCTTGCGGACATTTAGTGTCAGGCTCTGCACAGCCTGGTTCCAGTGGTTTCTTGTATTCCTCTCTAACGCAGGGAATATAATTGGCAGTATAACTTTGCGATTCTGTTTGATTAGGTTTTCAATGTGATCATTGTTCCATAAGAACAAAGCTCTCTCTGCCACCTACAAATGATAGAATTAAAATGGTCATTATCATGGAATTGAACATAATATTTTTATATTAACGGAATTCCAAAAAAGCTGAGGATTTTTCAGTTGCATAATGAGGTGAAAGAGGTGAAAGAGGCAACAGATGGGGATACCAGTCAGAGATCACTGATCAGACAGATTTATAATTTATAATAGTGGATTGGGCCAGCAAAGTACCTGACTAAAGGCTTTTAACCAAAAATTACCACTAATGTTAGAAGAAAATGCTTACTAAGTACAGATAGTTGACTTCACAAACTAATCATGTAAATTTAAGAACAGCAGATATATATAAATGCTCCATCAAACAAAACAGCAGACAAAAAATCTAACAAAATCAGAAGTTTTACAGATTCTAATAAATTCTACATCAACATTCACTTTCCTCCAAAGTTTCATCAATAGCCATTGATGGCATTGTCAACATAGATCTGCTCTGATTACTGTCACAAGAGCCCAAGGGAAACTGTTTATGCCATTCACTCAATTGTACAGCAGCAGCAGTCATGTCAAGGCTGATGGGGCAATATATATATACATGCGTAGATGCAAACATATAAAAATATAATATAATCTGGAGAAATTAACATTTTCTTTTACAACCCAGTTTTATATAGTGGAGTTAAAATTCAAATACCTTCACAATTTACATAAAATTGACACTTGATATTGTGTCCTGCAGCATGTATATAATGTATTTTCAGATCTACTTAGGCCAGCAGAAGATAATGCTTAAACAATATTATAATACTACTGTTAAACCAGAAATCATGGAAGATAATTAAGTTACTGAGATCGAGGCTTCAAGCTAGGAAAGCATGTCTCAGTTCAGAAATAGTCAGGAAAACAAAAACACAAGGAAAATATCATTAAAAAGTACATGACAATGATAAAACTACCCACCTGAAAATGTGAACTACTCAAGCAACGAGCAATCTGGCGAAACAAGGGTACCATACAGCGCTGAAATTCTGCAGGCTGAGTTGCTTCTAAAACTTCCTCCAGCTCACCTAAGAACATGACCTCCTTCGAACTGTTTGTAATGGGCCAATATTTTAGTAAACCACGTATAATTGTATCAGCGAGTTTGCAGTCTTTCTCCACAAATTGTGTAATGCAGTATGATAACTGCTGGTGGTACATGGGTATGCATTTGGGTTTATGAAGTGGAATAAGAGCTCGGACAAGAAAGAGTTTGTGTTCCTCTTTCAACGGCAGTGCGAACCCATTAATGATACTTCCCAAAATCTCCAACAGTTCTGCAATCCCATTGTGCTTCTCAGTCTCAAAAATAAAACGATAAAAGATGTTGTTGATTGCTTTCCTGATGAATGGTCGATGCACCATAAATTTCCCATAGATGCGATGCAGAACTGTTTTCAAGTAATCCCTTTCTCTGGGGTCTTCTGAATCGAAAAGATCTAGCAACTTCAGAACAAAAGAGTGGTCAATATACCTCTTAGCCAGTTTCGCATCCGTCTCAGGTGATGCTACAAATCTCAGAAAGAATTCATACACAACTTGCAGGTGTGACCATGCAGGGTCCATTGAAGGCTCCTCATCTTCTACGTCAAAGGCCTCTAAAACTTTGTTTTCACGGGGTGGAGTAGTGAGTGTTCTGAACAAATTTGCTGACACCATTCTTACTATTTCTTGCAAGACAGGTTCTGGAAATTTCCCACTATAAGAAGCGACATAATCCACAAGCTCTACCAAAGTCTGTCGCTTGATGTCTTTTTCCTTGAGATTCTTTGTTGGGTCAGCAAAGTCGAATACAACACAACACATGTTCAGCTTTTTGACGAATAAATTCTGCTTCTCAGAGTTCGGAACATCTCTAAAACTAGGCAATGCCTCATATGGAGAAGGCACCAAATTTCCGTTCAGCTTTGAATTTACAGCCTGGTTAAGCTTATTCCCATGATTTACTCCTAAATTTGTAGAATTCAGGCCTGATAGAGATGTGTTACTCGGGTTTGCATATCTGTTGCTTGCTAACTCACCACTTTTTGAACTATTGTTAGCATTTGAAGAAGTTGAAGTTCCCCCTCCTTCACGATTTTCAGCCGACTTGGAGGGCTTTTGTGGGAACTTGTTAAATATCTTTTTGATCATAACTAAAATGGCAGAAGCACAGCTCCTTCTTGCGCTGGTAGTCCAATACTTATCAAACTCTTCCGAAGCAAGTTAGCATCAATGATAGGATAAACACAGCCAGATGCAGAAACCCAAATGGAACAAAATAGCAGGGCTCAACGGAGAGACTCCACCTCTCTTCTTATATCTCCTTAGCCTTCACATAAACAGCAATCTTTCCACCATCAAAAGGAAATGTCCCAATCCAAGAAGGGAACTCTGAGAGGCAACAAACCCACGTCAAATCATAAGAAATCTAACATACAAAGTTTTAATAAAAAATATATATGTGGGTGTGTGTGTGTCCACAAATCAACTAAGTTAAGCAAAATCTGTAACGCGTGTTCATCATTTTTCTCCACTAAGAACAGTATATTTCACCTTTTAAACCAAAAATCCTTACATTTTGACTTATGTTAGGGAACCCAGTTCCCTAAAAGCATCCCAAATCAAATGAGACCAACAATTTCAAAAAAAATAAAAATAAAAACTAAAAAGATTAAGCTTTGACTTCTGTTTATCCATCGAAAAAGAACGGGAATAACGAATATTTATCCCCTCCCCTTCTCTCTAAAGATTGACTGACTATCTCGCTGGATCAAAACAAAATAAGATCCGGGTACGATCTAGAAAAACCAGAAAACATTCTCTATTAAGATGAACATGCCAATTTTTCACAACCTAAGAAGAAAAAACTGAAGCAAATATTCGAACAAGAAATTGACTCGAAAAGTACAATTAAGGTAAATAAGAAATAAAATTAATTAGAATAGACGCCATTGATACTTACAGAAAAACCTCGGCTGCTGAAGGAGAGAGATTGATATTCAAGTAGAAGAAGAAGAAGAAGAAGAGAGAAGAGGAGCGTGTTGAAGGACAGCAAACCGTAGCTGGTGTTTGTTGGTGATGATGTAGGTATTTTATGCTTTATTTTAGCCAAATTTCCTCAATTTTTATTGGAATAAAGTTTTTTCCTATTTTTTTTTCTTTCTTTTCATCACAATCTTTTTATTATAATTTTCTACATTTTACAAAATTAGCCTCTAGTGAATTTACATTTAGTCTATAAAATTTTATTTTTTATAGGGAAAGTAAAAATGTAAATTACAAAAGATGTCGTTCAATTGGAGGATGATAACAAGTTTCAAAAACTATTAAAACACTGTTTTAACTTCTATTTCATAAAAGATATCATATACTTTTAAAGCGCGTATTTTACACCGTTTAGAAATATGATAAAAGTAAAGTGAGAAAATACTTTAATTTTTGTTGAGCATCATTAGATTAGGAAATTTAGGGAATGTGGGATATAATTTATTTTTATTAATTTGTCCTGATAAGTTTCTTTTTTGTTGAAATTTTTAGACGATTATTTATACATTTTTCATCTCCACGATGATTAGATCATAATATTAGTCAAATTGAGTGTACAATTAATTAGACGAGGGTAAAGTTAGAAAAGATAAATTAACTGAAAATAAAATAATAATAAAAACATCCTAATTAGTAAGATTTAGAATTTTTTTTGATAGGTTTTCTTGAAAAATCATCAATATATTGAATGTTATATTGGCTCCTGAATAAAACGTACATAATTTGGCGAGAAGTTTTTTCGTTTGGGCTTATTGTTATTTATTTTATCACTAAATCTACAAATTTTTAAATTAATTTTTTTTAAAAAAAAAAAACTAATAAACTAATCACTAAATATAAGTTTTAACAAATAATTGATTATTTTTCACCAAGTCAAAAAAAAATTATTTTTCACCAATTAGGATTGAATTGTTACTTAAAATGAATGACTTAAAAATTTTAGTTTGATTATCAAGGTAATATTATTAAGGAATGTTTTTGTTCATGACTATTGACTTGTTATTTTTGTGTCGCTAACGACCTTTTTCTTTGCGAAGAGTAATAACAAATGACCATATTTGATCATTCTATAATTAAATTTTACCACATGATAATTTCTAGAAAAATTAAGAGAATGTATTTTTCACCACTGCAAAAATTAACTAGAATAAATACTTGTAATAGCTACACATATTATTAGAAGTTATTTTCGTATCATTTTTTCTGCCAAATTTTAAATATCTGTGACAACAAACCAAAACATCGATTGGAGTGAAACATATTTTATTAGTTTATATTAATTAAGTGAACAAATCTAACTCTTTTATTATGAAAAAAATTATCAAAATTATGTTTTTGATCATTTTTTATATATAGTGACCATAATAATTATAAAATTCACAAGTTAGTGACTACGAATGATATTTTCTCTATTATTAATTAGTGCCAATTGTATAATTCCGCCAAGAATTTGTCCACTAAAACGGTTTAAGATATAGACAAACTCTTCAAGTTGGTAGATAACCAAAATCACAAGAACCCAATAACCACCGGTTTGGATGACCCGAGCAAACAGCGAAATAGTCAAAGAAAGATGGTTACTGGGGAGTGTCCCAAAAGCAAAGTCAATCCGTCATATTCCGAAGAATTAGACGACCTATTCTACTACTCTTGGTCAATTTAGGCACCTTTTGTCTTGTTTACTCTTTCATCAATCATCAATAATAAAAAAGAGGCACTAGACTTAAATAAAAATGGCCAAAAACAAACTGCTGTACCAAAAGTCCAAAACTGTAATTTAAGCAACACGTCAAGAACAAATTACGAACAATTGAAAAACGCCTTCTAATTGTTAATAATAACGTCAAAAGAATCAATATACAATCGTCAAATCGCACAGCCACCTCAAAAATATACAAAGAGGTCTAATGGGACTATAAGAACATATGAAAAATGAGACATTAAACGTGAATAAGAACATATACAATCTTAACTTATCCAACGGTTCCTTTGAGAGGACCACAAATATAAGGATGAGTTTGGCACTTCGACTTATCCTTAATGCGTGGACTTGCAAGCTTAGAGGCTGTTGGGTTTTTTCAACTCTGTCTCTAGTACTTTGTTTAGTTGAGTGCTTGAAAGTCGAAAAAATAAACGGAAGAATTTTGTTCGCAAGACTGTTCCCTAATGCTTCATTCTTCTTTATTAAAGCTTTATATCGATAACAAGTAGGAACAGTGATTGCATACAGGGACTATGGACTTGCAAAAAATGCTGTGAAGTGTGAAGGACATGAATATTCCGAGCAATGGAAGCTAAAAATATCCCATCTCATCGAAGCCAAAACAAACTTGCTCGGAAATTTTTATCTCAATGCTCCATCAAGGCATTTTCAGTTTCTGAGAGCGGAGCTGCAAGATTATTGAACAAAACTTCGAATATCAATACAATTTCAATTGGAGAAAATAAGAAAAAAAAAGTAAAGCAATATTATAGCAGCACACTCGAGAGTGTGGCCATTTCATATCAAGTGGTGATCCTCAAAAGTCATCATGTTCCTAGAACATCTGTCAGCCTCGTTATTACACATCACTAAAACCCAATTTCGCAACAAAGATGTAGGTTGTTACTTGTTAAGTAGAAAATGGTGTGCATTGGCCTAAAATATGTTATAAACAGTCTCAGAAGCAAGGCAAGGTGGGGAACTAGACAAGCAATATGAAATTTTAACAGAGCCAAAAAATAAGAAGAACATTCATAAGCAAAATTGAGTTGACTAGTACTAATATTATCTTTGTGTAGTGTGAAAAGTTACATACCGAGTAAGTCCTCATAAGAATCCGCTAGCAGTGAGGAGTCCATTAGCAGAGGTGGGGAAAAAACCTGACCCTGAGGCTCCTCAATGTCATAAAATAATGTTTGTGAACCATAAGTAACACCGTTGGAGCCAGACATCAAAAGAAACCATTTACTTGGTCATAATCGTGAAGAGACTTCAAACCGTTCGATGCCACAGAAAACTCGTCATATTTGCTCCCAGTATGACCATCAGAAAGACAATTTTCAAGCAATGAATCAGTTGGACATGTAAACAATCTTTTACTCCTTATTGAAGACCCTTTGGGTTTGGGGCTGATACGAGAAAAACCAGATCCTGAAAGAGGTAGAAAGAAGTGCTCAAAGCTTTCATCTGAATGACTCTCTCGTGATGATTCTACACTGAAAGATTGTGTAGACAAAGCTGCTTCTCTGACAGATCTCTTCATATTATGGATGTACGAACTATCACTATCTGCAAAATGGAACAGAAAATAAATAAATAAAAAACAAAAAAGAAGATATATAAAACACCAAACCTTATATATGTATGTAAAAAAAGATGTCGTCCAGCTAAAGCTACTTTGTGGTATAAGACATCAACCTTATATATGTAAAGAAATTAAAGAGCAAGCAAGCCTGATGCTACCTTGTGGCAGATTATCTATGCGAGTACTTGACAGAGGTTGCTCCAGAGATCTCTCCGATAGGTTTTCTACTTGGCTAGCTTGAGGAGCCGAAGTGTAACGCTTCTGCAAATTTCCACCCTTTCCGGACGAATTAGGCGTCAAAGTAAATAACTGTGGGAGCTTTAAAGCTGGAGGACTGGCTGAAACCTTGTCCAACTGAACCAAAGACATTTTTGAAGTCACCTCGGTAATGTCATCAGTAGTACTATCCTGCATAGTTCCATTTTTTTTTTTACCAGCAAACAAAAAAAGAAAAAAAAAGAAAATAAGTAGCACTAATCAATGAAATGCAGTTGAGGGTATACGTTTCAATACCAACTATACTAGAATAGATTTCAAGTGGAATAGGTCAACAAATTACCAATGTCCTTCCGCTGTTCTGCCCTTGAATAGGTGAGGTTGAACGACCCGGACGATTGATCATTGGAGGCAAATTGGAAGAAATACTATTTACTTTTTCTGTACATTCTGATATTGACTTCTGTATTGCTGGAGCAACATCTTTGAGTTGGTTAATCAAGACCTACAAGAAGTACACAAGTGGGAGAAGTTTTAGAATATAGCAATCTTGCCACAAAGTCATTTCCAATGAATTAAGAATGTTAAGGGATATGGACAAAGAGCTGTTCACTTCATATTTCGGCTTACAGTAATGCAAAGGAAACCCAGACATGGATATTATAGCAAGGAGAGAGATTAACCAAAAAACAAAAGTAGACAAAACCCTATATGGTAGAAAATAATCAGTCCAACACTGAGCAGAAACTTGAAAATAAAAAATCCCCCAAAGTTAAGCCCAGATCAGGAGAGCACTATACCAATGGGTAGCTGAAGAAGAATTACCTGAAAGCTAGCTAAGTGTTGCTGATGTTCAGAAAGAGTTGCAGCTAAAGATTCAGCATGGCCACTCGAACCACCATCACGAGAGCTCCGTAAAATTTCTGGACCCTCTCCGTCATTAGCTTTCGCCTACAAAATTACCATTTAGTAATACCACTTCAACTTGTCAGAGATGATGAGAAAAACGAATACGTTCATTAATAAAATAGGATTACAAGAGGGGAGATTTAAAATAATCCATTCAATTGTCTATTACAGCATTCCTAAGCCATATGAGAACAAAAGTTCTACAGACGGAGTCAAAATATACAAACAACAAACAAAAGCATGCGAAATAGCTTGAAGCTGGAGTCGAAAACAACATACCAAATAAAGTGACTGTTTATGAATACGCTGTAAAGCATGTGTCCAACGCCTGATAATTTCTGCTACGTCAACAGTTGGATGGCCTCTTCCACTATCTGCTCGAGAAAGTGTTTCGTCGTTCACTTGTGAAAGAGATGAATCTGATCCGTCACTCTGTTCTTTGTCATCCAGCTGTGATGAAGCTAAATCTCCAGACTGGAGAGTTAAGACATCTGCATAAGGAACCTGAGAACTCTGATCCATAGCTGCAAGTAAAGAAGATCCAGATATGCGGTACCTAAAATCAGAGATTATGCATGAGAAAGCTAATTCTGCACTAAGATCAGAAAGTCATCAAAAATTAAAATGGAATAGAAGATATAACCTATGCTCCCGGTGAGCAATTAAGTCCTCAATAGGGCCAGAAGCAAGAACTTCATGTTGACCTGTAGATAATGAAGACATTTATTGATTATGAACTGAGAACAATACAGAGAAAAAAATAAAATGAAAAGGTTAGCTCAAAATTCCGAGTAAATGCTGTTGCCAACCAATGCATGTATAGATGTACATAACACATCAAACAGTAGATAAGCACAGATGCGTTTATTGACCACAAGGTCAGAGTGACATTGAGAGAAGCAAGAAAGTGATCTGTTTACACTTAACATAAAGTTAGAATTTCAAAGGTGCAGACTCTTTTCCACAACTTTGAACTGCATTGAACACCAAAACTCGGGCAAAGAGAGCGTACAATACAATAAAATCAACACTAAGAGAATTATTTGTTCTTTTTAACTAGCAGAAAATTATATCATTTTTCAAGCAATAATAACTTATTAAGTCTAATAGGATTAGTGGGACTGGCTAGAAATGGGAGCATCAACTGTAGTGTAGGAAGAAATCAAAGTATTATAGTAAAAGGATTCCCACCCAAACTTGATGCCTTAAAAAATATTGCTTTGAAGAATTGAAGGAAGCAAATGACAATTCTAATAATGTACAAAATATGAGTGAAAAGCATGAAAGTATTCACTTACTTTTGCGGGTCAATATAGACTCCCACAGACGAGTAGCTTTCGATACTAAATGAGAATTCTGACTTGAACTAGATACAAGGTCATCCCAATGTTCTCCTTCCAACTTTACTTTGTTCCTAAGATCCTGTAGTTTTTCCAACTCTTGCTGCAAATAAGCCTAGGATCCATGTTTTACACAGAAAAGTGAGAACAAATCTTTTTGTATTCCCCAAAAGAAGAAACATCAAATAAAGGCTACTCCAGATACCTCTTCAGCACAAAGACCTCGAAACTCTGCAGTCATTTCATGAGCCAAATTTGACCACATAGCCTGTCGTTGTACTGCTGTTTCAGCATTCTTAAGAAACCGCCTTCGTTCAAGGGCTATTCTAGCCTGTTTAAAAACAAGTGGCTTATAGTTTTTAAAAAGGTCAAGTTAAGTAGTTCTGAAGCTTAAACTGAAGAAGGGAAAAGAGTGAATTTGTAAACAGAGAGAGAATGAGAAAGATAGGCCCAATGCACAGTCTAAAACATGCCTTTTCCAAAATTTCAACCACAGAAAACCTACTAACCGATATGGAGTCTACAAGAACTTAGTGCCACGTGTAGGCAATTAGTAATTGAACAATCAAGTTGTAAGTCATCTTCATAATAGTTAATACCCAAACAAAAGAAAGCTCAAGAAATAACTCTACAAGAGTAGTCAGCTACAGAACTCACAGGATGTCATTGATAGTTTATAATGTCTAAATGGAATTCTACTCATGCCAGACACCTAAAAATTCATGTTAAACACCAAACCTAGCATGGCCAAATTCAGATTAAATACATAAGCATATTGTTTATCTGTAGTTCACTATTTCAAACACATTGGATGACGAGCTTTAATGAAAACACAGTATAATCTGTCCCACCTTTGTCACGGGAAGTAGGGTAGCGGCATGAGAAAAGGCTACATCTGTAAGTGATGCGGGAAGTGGATTAGAAGCCACATCAGCTCCAAATGTCCGTCTATGGACTTCTCGCAGAGCATGCAAAGAAAGTTGCCACAGAAGTTCAACAAACCTGCAGCCATCATACTAGGCTTATGTGCCACAATAACAAAGATAAAAGAGTAGACAAATTTTAAATACCCCATATTTCAATCAAAGTTCACTAATATTTTGACAACGATGCAGAAACACACATTAAATAAAGAATACAGCATGCAAATGCTTATGACAATGTTTTAACAAACCGCAGGCTAAACAACATTTTAGCAAATAGTAACACCCACTGGCTGAATAAAAGGTGAATATGCTTCTCAAAATCACATTTTCAATACATTGATTTGGCAGCCATTTCATCAATTATCACTTAAGAGTAGCACAAACAACTAAGGCAATAAAACTAACATGTACAATTCAAGCTCACTAATAATCAGAACCAAGGCAATAGTAATCAGAACCGACCTTGGTCCACAGCATGTAGCGAGGGACGAAACCCTTGAATTGCTTCTGGGAAGCGCCCCTTGCGATTCAAGCTCACTAATAATCCCTTGCACGACCTGAAGAACAAATTCCACCATAAACGAAAAATTAGAACAAACTCAGAATCCCAAATTCAAAATCTCTGATAAAGAAAACATAAAGAACACGATCAACACTATACCTTGCGAAAATCACGAGATTGCGCCGAATCGAAGATTGGCCAAACCTTATCGAAATCCTGAAAGATCCAAAAGTCAGGAAAACAAAACCAAACAGATCACACTAAAAACACACCACAATACAAATTCTTCACAAATATAGATACAAACACAAAAGTGCGAGAAAATGATTGTACTTTTGCAGATTGAGTTGGTCCTCTGAGCGAAGATAGGATGAAGTAGAGGAGCTGTTCGCCCAATTTAGGGTTCGAATGGCGGAAGAGTCCGACCCGAGGAGTGCCGTTGGAGCCTCCGACTCCGATAACGGCCGGATCCAGACCTAGAAGCAAACAGTTAGTGTACATTGCACTCTCTAGCTCTATCTCTCTCTCCTTCTCTCTGTCCATCGTCATCACCGCCAAGAACCTTCCCCTTCTCTCTCCTCTTTCTCTCTCTTCTGCAACAAACTTGCTCGATTGCTCCTCTGAGATGTCTATTCTCTCGCTTTCTTGCTTCGCTTCTCTCCCTTTCTGATTCCGGTTGTTCGTTTTGGTTCTTTCTTTTGAGTTTTTTTCAATTTGGTCCTCTTGGAAATTTTGGTTTTGAATTGCAGATCCCTGGGGAGTTGTCTGAAATTGCGAAATGGGGCTTGAATTTGAACAGAAGGGGACGGTTTTTAAATTTGAAAAGTTGGAGGACTTTGGTTTAAGTTGTTTGTGGGTCCGGAGGGATGATAGAGGAGTCACGTTTGGCCGATCGAAGATTTTGAAAGGTTGTAGAATGCAACAACGCTAACGTGCGCCCTTCCAACTGTCGCCGGCATCTTCTCCTTTGTCCCAGTATTTCTTTTTTTTTTTTTCTTTTTTCTTTTTTTAAATCTGAAAATTTTATTACATATATGGTTTTGGCTTTCAAATCTAGGTTTAAAAATACCCATCAGTTTTTTTCTGAATGTCACGACAAAGTACTTAAACAATTGTTAAAATTTCTTCTATGTGTTTAAGTAACTATTTCATCAAATTAATATTTAACGGAAAGTTATTATTTTGGGTATGTTAGAACAATTTTTTTTTTTTTTAGATATTAAACTAAAAGTTTGTCACTTGTGTGAATAAAGCGTTAATATGTGGTGAGCAGTTTAACTTAAAATTTTTGTTAAACGTCTCGTTTGTTCACAGAATAAACCTTTAATTTAATGCTAAAATATAAAAAAAAATTGTTCTAACATACCAAAAAAAAAACTAATCAAATATTATTTAAACAAGGTGAAAGATGAGTAGTAATATCAGCACAAACCTAACAATTCAAAGGTCTCTGATATTTTTAATCCTAAAATTTATTAAAGATTTTTCTGAAAACAACACCTAAAATTCTTTAAAAATTATAAAACTAAATAAATTTTGAACATGATATATAGGAAAATAAAATTTTGAAAAAAAAATAAATAAAATTTTATTGGTCATTTTCCATTTTTAAAAAAATGAGTAATATTTTTCTTTAGCTTTCAAAAACAGTAATGTCTGATACAAAATAAAACAAACCAAACTTTGGGTAAAATAAATATATAAATAATTTAAAATAATAGCTCTAGCTAAAGAATGAGCTTCCTTAAAACAATGAAAGCTCCAATAATAATAATAAATAAATAAATAAGACTTTAATTAAGTGTGTCAATTGTAAACAATCGGATTTCAAAATATTAACACAAAAATCATGTCGGTGCACCTTTAATAAATCAACGAATAAAGCAACACATATTACTTGAAAGATGACTAATCGTATTATAAAAGGGTTTAATTATTAAAAACACACACTTACACGAGTCGTTTCGCAAAACACACCCAACATCATAACTAAAATCTCAAGAAATAGAAGCAATATACACATGGAGATTGAGCAAAACCGAGG
>WUAT03000008.1:5377173-5387175 GCA_010015005.3 Ulmus americana
ATCTGGTTAACAATACAGAATCTCAATATGATTTTATATGCTCACAATATATTAGAAACAATAATTTTATATTTTATCAATGTTTAAATATATAAACTTGAAGAATAGAATATGTTGATATATTTATTAAGATAAATGAATACAGAGGACAAAAGATTATTCCATTCATGATGCATTTCGAATAATAAACAAAAGAAAGGAAAACCCTGTAAATGGGTACCTTGTTCACTTATTGTTAAGATAGTAAAATGTTTTTGGCTTTCTATTCACTTTTTGGAAATTCTACTTGTCCTTTTACATTGACTACGCCTTTATTTATAGGCAAGCTTAAGGGTATTTTAGTAATAACAATATATATTTTATCTAATAATATATTTCTGACATCTAATGAGTCATCGAATTTACAATGAGTGTTGTAGGTCGATAGGAGAACCATGATCTCGGATGACTTATCGTACTATTCCATACGATCCTTCAATTAGGACTCTTTGGCAGCTCTAATACTTCCGGACACTTCCAACCGGAGACTCTCTAATGACTTGTCTTCGGACCGGACTCTTCGGACACCTTACTCTTCAGAGTTATTTCCAGCAGCTAAAACGAGATATTTACCGTTTTGCCCCTGGGCCAAATTCAGGCACTACACAACTCAAATTCTTTTATCAAACAAAGAGTGCAAAAACTAACCCTTACCCAACAAGCCACAAATATGGTGGCATGGCATGCCAAAAGTCGTGCCATATATGCTTTTGTGTTGTTTCGTGTTTGGCTCATTTTTTTATGTGTTTTACCATTGCGTGCTTGATCAATGGAAGTGGGTCAACACGGAGCACAGTTTATAAGCACGACTAATGCATGTTGTGGTTCAAGCCGTGCCATGCCGAATAACGTGCTTAAAAGAGAGTTGAAAATGTGTTGAGATAAAAGGTTATTATTAACTTACTAAATTATAGAGAATTGTAAATATAAAGAAAATTTAAAAAAATAAATATCAATAATAGAAATTAAAAGATAAGTTATAATGAAAATTAAATTAAATGAACTAAAAATTTACAAATTTATAAATTACCAAATTCATAACTTTCTCGTTAAAAATCTTACCAAAAAAAAAAATTTCCAGTAGAATAAAAACTTGGTAAGGGAAAAAGAGTATAATCAAATTTAAGGAATGGTGTTATGCATTACATGAAATAAAAAGCAAAAAATGCAAGAAAAAAAAATGATTACATAGAGATAAATTATCATATTCAATTTCTCGGTGTTACTCCTAGAAGACTCTTCATCGATGTATAAATGTGTCATGTTATGAATAAGCTCGATATTTTTCATTTCACGTTGTGCTCATTTAGCTGCATTTTCTCAATCCTTTTAACACACATTAATACCTCAACCATTTCGAGAGTCAAAGAAAGTCCTCTTTCTTCAAGTATTCGTCCACATATATTGTCAATTTTTTAGAAACTTTTTTTATATATATACACCTTATATATATTATATATATAATTTAGAATATAAATGAAAAAAAAAACAAAGGAATTATTCTCCTTATCAAGTTTTCAATTATCTTTTTTCCGGTTTACTTTATAAATTTTTATATATTATTTTTTAATATTTATAATTAATAAATAATTATTAATATATTATGCTTGCGTGTTGTACTTGCTTGTCGTGTCTACGTGATGTGTCTCTATGCTTAGTGTGTCGTGTCGTGTCATGCCTTCGTGCCTAAAATCTAAGCTCAACATGACCCTATATATTGGGTTGTGCTAGCACATCACATATTTATATCGTGTTGTACCTGTCCTTATGTCATTCATAGAAGAATGCGTACTGACCCATTTAACCCAGCCGATATTTACACCACTAAGCCACATATCATAAATTGGATTCTAAGGCTTAAAAATAACAATTCTTTCATACAAAGCAAACTCAAAACATATATTAATGGTACATGTTGGAAGAAACATTATAGATTTTACCCGTATTAATTTTTTTTTTTGTTAATTGTTAATTAGTTTTTTAGTTATTTTATTACTTATTAAATTATTTATTTTTTAAAAATATATATATTTATTTAAAAAGTTGAAGGTAGTTTAGCAATTTTTTAAAAATTGGTCATCTCATAGTATCAATGCGTAATTAGGTAAATTTAATAGGTACCAAGATGTAATTTTCAAACAACGGTACTTTTAAGACACCGTACAACTAAATCACCTAGATGTAATTTTCCCTTGTAAATTTTTTCTTTTTAAAGTAAAATGTAGTTCTAGTATTTTCTAAAATATTAGACGATTGGGATACCTAGACATAAACTCATGAAAACTAGAGTTTCTTTTGCTTTTTCCCAAAATTTGAGTTACCAAATGAAACTTCATGCAACTAAAGTACCAATATGTAATTTTACCTTTGTAAATATAATTCTAAAGCACCCTCAAAAGTATAGAGTTCAACGTAAGAGCTTTATTGAAATATCAGAATTAGTGTAGAAAACATCATTACACGCCATTATGACAGCTTATTCCCCAGTCAAAAGAAACAAAGCATACTCCCCAGTCAAAAGAAACAAAGCTTATTCCGAATGGATTATTTCCAACAACTAAGATATACTAAAGCAGCAAACTTATGGAGCAAAAGAAGGTAAAAAAGCAAAGGGTGACGTGTTACACTCTACAAAGTGGGAGGAATCCAAATATAGCCGTGTGTTTGTACGTAACCAGCTTTCTCAAGTAGCTCATCCGCTGCTGTAGGACCTCGGCTGCCCGGTTTGTATGGAAGCGGCTTCATTTCTCCATCATCAATTCTGTGAAGAAGAGGTGTGAAGATGTCCCACGCCGCCTGATCATCAAACAACAAAACAGTCAAATTGGGGAATCCATGGAGGGTGCCTGTATATTTTATGTGTGGAAAATGTAATTACCTTTAACTCGTCTCTACGAACAAAATGTTGCTGATCGCCTCTTATTCTGTCAAAAGGAAGATAAAAGTGTAAACATTTTAACATCTACTAGTCGATTTTGAGACCTAAATCGAAAGTAGCACCGTTTGCATGCAGATGTAAAGTATAGAAGGGCAATAACCGTACGTGTCTAGTATGAGACGTTCATATGCTTCCGGGATTGTAACCCCGTGATAACGTTGCCCGTATGACAAGTCTAATTCACTTTGGACCGTATGCATCTCCAGTCCGGGCTGCTTGACCTGCATACGTGACAAAAGATGTTTCACATTTGTTTCCAGAGCTTATGAACACAACTATTGAATTGATAATTTTATCTCGTGTACTAAGATTATATTTTAAATTAATCTACAAAACAATAATTCTCTTCACAAAAGTTAAGAAACCATACCGTGAGCTTCATGTACATGGCTTCTGAAGGTTGCAGGCGTATAACAAACTCATTTCTGCCTTGCCTTTTACCTAAACAATGAGACAGTGTTCAAGCAACAAACTGAATAAAGGTTCAAGGTATGATATCAACGACTCTATATAACATTTAATAACCTTCTAAAGTTTTGACAAGAGACATTTTGTAAGCCAAAATCATGACTTTTCACTTTCAAAACCATTATTTACATACAAGCAAACAACTTAGCAATGAAACACCCTCGTTCATTTATCCATGCCCACGAGTTGAATACTTAATGACAAACCAACGACTAGCATCCATTTTACCTATTGTTCCTTTTTTTTTTGACGGGTATCTGGTGTTACATTTAAATCTCATATTCTATATTGTATTTTAGATGAAAGTGATAACTACAACAAATAAGCCAGATTTAACATGGGGAAGGAAAGAAGAAAAACAATGTAATTAAGCAATATGACCATGGCAGGTTAGAACTTTAAAGGTATAGTGCCATACATTTGAATATATCGCCGGGAACATCCTTAAACTGAACTCGAATTTCTGCCTTTCTTGAGTTCAAAGCTTTCCCTGCCTTGATTATAAAAGGGACACCTGAAACATAGAGGAAAGCAAAAACAATGTATCACTGACAGAGATATAAAATCAGAGTGCAAGATTAAAAGCTGTTGAGAGTTCGTGGACATATATAAGACTGTCCAGATCGATGATACAAATCCATCCCACTGGGACCCCTGAAATTAGTTCCGTGAAACTGTAAATTTATTGTCGAAGCTACCATAACATACCTTCCCATCTTTCATTATGTATACGCAGAACCATGGTAGCAAAAGTTGGAGTGTTTGAGGTATCAGGAACTGTTGGATCATCTCTGTAGCCATCATACTGTCCGAGAACAACTTCATCATCCTTTATTGGAAGTACTGATTGAAGAACCTGAATTCCACACATTATTTTAGTAACATAAAAATACCTTTCTTCAACTCAAGAGCACATTGCCATATTATATAACTAAATCTATCAATAAGTTTACTTATTTTTAATTTGTTTATTTCTACATTAAAGGAGAATCATTGCATCTGCAATCATCATTTGGAAATTATATCATGATTATCATGTAAATGGAACTACAAACCAGACAAATTGGTTAGCAACCATTCAGAAGTTTGGAAGCTGAAATTTATGCAGATAAAGAATTAAAAACCAGACCCACCTTCACTTTCTCATCTCGAATGTGCTCGGGTTTGAGAGAAATAGGCTTTTCCATGGCAACCAGGCATAAAACCTGTAGTTTGTAGATGAAAGCAGACAAAATAAATGTTATCATGAGCATCAAATAGTATTCAATGTTACTGTTAAATAAGGAGAAAGTTATTGATGTAGAGAGATTCGAATCAAATTGACTCCAGTTTGATATTAAATTCTTGCCTGCAATAGATGATTTTGAATAATATCACGGATAATTCTGCACAAAAAAAGTAATTTTAAAGTTATTACATGTTTATTGATCAAAGTGCATATACAAAATCAGGTAAATTGACAATCTGAAAACTAGTCCCATGCAGTCACTAAGAATTACAGTTGAAACTTTATTTTTCCAAATATTAGGGAGAAACAGAATTTTCAAAGATTAAATTTACAAAATTCAAAGTTTAACAATGGAGTATATAATTTTAAAAAAGAATGAAGGCATGAATTATTTAAAATGCTACATGATGATTTAAGTATCATACCCGTACTGATCAAAATATCCACCACGACCATCAGTTCCAAAATCCTCCCTGAACACAATCTGCAACAAATGCATCAGAAAACAAAATATCAATAAATATGTGTGGAATGTTACTTGAAATTACATAAGTACATCAGTTAATGAATATAGAATGTTGAGACATGCAAAAAAAAGAACAGTTTGGCCCTATAGTGCCAGTTTAATCTCATCTACAGTCAGGTACTTTTGCAGTTTCAGTTGCACCTCACGTGAGTTATTTCAATCTGATTACCGAAAAGTGAATACACACCTGTACATTGTCGATGTTGTCACGGTTCCATAGGGGTAAAAAGAAGCGGTTTGCGAAACGAAGTACCAACTGCGTATTTGCATACAAATATAAAATAAGCAGAGTTCTTAAATATCAACAATCAGACTAAAATTATAGCGCGTTACCAAATTTTGCACCAACTCCTTTCCCAAATAGTGATCAATACGATATATCTGCGGTTCTTCAAATAACTCTCCTATCTGAGCACTGAGCTCCTCAGCAGATTGCAAATCCCTGCCAAAAGGCTTCTCAACAACAATCCGAGTCCATCCACCAAGATCAGCTGCAAAATGACTATAATTAAGGCATTTTTGAAAGTACAAACTGGTTTGTCTGAATCTAAAATTTCATTCAGGAACCCTACACGGTCATATTTTAAGATTGGCTTACCAAATGCCTATATTGTTATTAAAACTTCTAGTGGAGAAGAGTTAGAATTTGATGCAGTTCTTATATATGGAACTCATCATAGTAAAAGTAGCTAAAAATGCTCCAGCATTTTATCAAGAGACCTAAAATTTTCCAGCCAAGGCACCGAAATAGTATTTTCATTTTTCATCTTAAGACTACACTTCTAACAAAAAAGATGGTAACATCTAGAAAAATGAACTTACTTTTGCAGCAGAAGACGTAGGTATACTAGCAAAAAGCAATTTATTCTTTTCAACTGCAAATCTAAAAAGTTTTCTTTTGAAAAAGTAATAACAAGATGGCTTACTTTTATTCGTGCAGTTATGCCTGATCATCCTGCAGACAGATGGATATACTGATGGAGGAAGTGCAAGATAAAAGAGTCTCCGAGATGACCCTTCTGTACTACTTTTTGCAACTTCATGTTCTGAAATTTCTTTATCCAGCAGCTGGAACCCCTCGGTAGAATCATAAGCACCGCATACATATTTGATCTATAAGGATGAGTAATTTCACAATTACATGTTACTCTGAGGTAATGAATTTAGAATGAAAAAATTATGCATATTAAAAAAAGGATTGTGCTAACCAGTTGCAAAAATTTAGTTACATCCGCCAAGTCCTTCGGTGTAGCAGTTTTTTCATTGACAAGATATCTGCAAGTAATTATCAAATCCCAATCATCTTCTTGCAGGTCAGAAACAGAAATGTAAAGAGAAAACTAAACAAACAAAACATTTCAGTAAACATTTGAATCACACCAGATAAAAGTTAAATAACAAAATTTATGAGGTAAGTTAAATATACACACCAAATAAACAGGCATAATTTTTTTCCTCATCACTAATTGAAAAGGAGAATATACATAAGTCTCATCATGTTACTCATCCTACCGGGAATCCAGAAAAAGGCCACTGGCAAAAAACTTACCCACGTATCCGGTTTCGCAGATCATCATCTGATATCTTACTCCTTGCATAGCCAAAAATGTGAACTTCATTTGGTGGAAGGAATCCCTAAGGAACATGCAACCACAAAAAAAAGTTAAAATGTGGCGACACGATTCAAAATGAACATCAATAGTATCATATGTTTAACAATTAGATAATTTAGACTGACTAGGTTAAACAACAAATTTTCAATCAACAATAAAGCTGAAAAGGGGCAAAACTAAAACAGAAACCACACCCTACCTGTCGAAAAAGATTGAAAAGTGCTGGAAAAGTCTTCTTCTTGGCAAGATCACCGGAAGCTCCGAGGACAATTATTGCCAGAGACTCAATTTCAGGCACATTCTCAGCCTCTCTAGCAAAGGACTCGCTTCTAAGACTTGCCCTTTTCTCAATGTGCCATCCTGAACCCATTTCCTAAGCTCTGCAAGTACAAACTGGAATCGTAAGCAACCTGATGGAGCAGACAATTATTTCCACAATCAAAAATATTTCTGATTTTCCAACTATTAATAGGATTGATTATCCAATCCAAAAATAGAAAATCTTACAAGGATCAACTACTTTTAACCGAAAAAAGATAGAATTTTAGCTGAAAATAGTTAAGATCATAGGAAGAGAAAAACAAACTCATAACAACAACCTAAATCGGAAAACAAATTTAACCCAAAACAAAGAACAAAAGCCGATCCAACCAAACAATTCAATCAAGAAACAAAGTATAGAATCGGTTCAGATTTCAAAAGATCGAAACATTGAAGAATACGAACCAGATTATAGAATTGAGACCAAAAAACTGAAAACCCTGAAGAGACCCGCCCAAATCCGAGAACGAGAGAGAGAGAGAGAGAGTGGGAAAATCAGCAAGAGGCGGTGAGGTTTAGAGAGTGGAAGATTGGAAGAAGGGTAGAACGTAGAATTAGCTTTGAAAATTAGAACCCAAGTTTGACAAGAAAAAGCATGGTCGGTTGGACCTTTGAAATTATTATTATTTTAATTAATTATTTAATTGTTTATGTCTTTTAGTGCAGATTTACTTTTCTACCTACTCCCTCTTCTCTATTTTCGCCTTCCCAAAAACAATCGCCGTCATATATATACCGCCTTTCTAGGAGTAATTATGGATAACCCTAATTGTGACGTGCTTAATTATTGTCAGGAGTGTACAAGTTTTTTTTTTTTAAAATAAAAGTTTAAGTACACACGAAATATACCATAAGTCCATAAATCTTAAAAGTGTAAAATAAATTTTGATTCACAAAGATGATTCAATTTTCACAAATTAATTATTTTACTCAATAAAGAAGGTTAGCGATCTATATTGTTCTAGAAAAATAAAAGTCAGCATCGATCGACAGTGATTTTTAGAAGAAAAAATATTTAAGCCCCCAAGTGAGAATAACAAATGAAAAACCAATTATTTTCTATAAACAAAAACAAAAGAAAATTTGAAAACACATTTTTTTTAAAAAAAATTTCAATAACATAACATTAATCTTGAAAAAGAGATTTCAAGAAACTCGTCCAAGAACTAAAATGTTATTTGTTTTTATACAAAATTGAAAAAGAAAAAAAGAAATAGCAAACAGCAAAAAGGTGTGGGAATGACGGTAGTGAAACGGCATTTTCTTTGAAGATTTGACTTGGTCTATATTCCATTTTAGAAGCAAGAAATCAAGAAAGACAACTGTCTATAGTGCCATTTTTTTTTATCAATTTTCTTTTTCTTTTTCTACTATACTTCGTTAATGGTTAATTCAGGTGGACCAAATAGAACAATTTCTTTGTCTTGTGTATATTTATATATGTGATAAGATATTGAAACAGATAGAGGATCGGAAGGGAGTTGTTTAATGTTTTAGTAACTGTGCTCTACCTGTAATAATCAGTGTTAGTTGGACACATTTTTCAACAACAATTTAGTGATTGATGGAGCTCGACCAACATTGAAAGTGCGTTGTTGTGATTTATTCTAAAATAATCACTTTTCTAGGAAAAATTACATGTCATAACCTCTAGTTTGACAAAATTGGACCTCACGTCTATCATAATTACATATAGATATCCTCTTTTCCAAAATATTTTTTAAAAATGCCAATTTTATCCTTTTTATTTCCAGAATTAGTAATATTTCCTTGTTGTTCATGTTCCCAAATACATTAAAATAATTAAAATAATTTGTTTAAGGATAGGGAATTTAAAACGATTTAAAAATCTATTCTCGGGTGGTTCCAAAACGATAACCACATGATGAGTAAAAAGAGTCACGTGAAGGAAATATATTAATAAATGTGAATTGATTGTGTTTCATCTAACAACATCAAGAATATTAATTCTTGCTAAAATAAATCTTACGGAGTCAAGATAAAATAAAAATAAAAAATCAAGTCTTTATATACAAGAAGCTATAATTAAAGTCCTAAAATAATAATCTTATCCCCTAAAACTCAAATCACAATTATTCTGACCGGAAAAACTAAATGCCAATTACACTGAACCCCAAAAAGCCAAATGAAAATACTGCGATCTTTGACACATTCCCCGATGTGAAAAATGACGTCACCCAAAAACAATATAAATAGTTGGCTTTCGGCCAAAAACCAGAGGCAGAAAAAAAGGGAAAAAGGCAG
Organism: Ulmus americana; assembly: GCA_010015005.3. Lineage (NCBI taxonomy): Eukaryota > Viridiplantae > Streptophyta > Magnoliopsida > Rosales > Ulmaceae > Ulmus > Ulmus americana. Next base: position 5,386,572 of record WUAT03000008.1, read on the forward strand.
CGAAGTCCTCCTTTGCCAACTCTCTCTCTCTCTCTCTCTCTCTGATTTCTTGCGACAATCCACTGAATACACCCATCTGCTTATACACATACATACATAAACCCACTAAAAGTCAAAACCATCCCATCTTCTTTTCATTTCCAGATCACTCACAAAAAGCTTTATCTATATAATATCTCTTATATATACATGCAAACCCACGGAGAGAAGTAAAAAGACTACTTCCTTCCTTTCTTTATCCTGATCCCACCTCTTGTATGCAAAAGCTAACTTCCTTTAGTAGCAATTATATTCATATATATTATATATACATATTATACGTATAAATATAATATTACGTCGCACATGAAGTTTTAATAAAAGAACCTCTCGATAGCATAATATTAAGATTTAGTACGATGACTATATCTCTCTTCATCTCTCTTTCTTGATGATTTTATTACGATGATTATATCTCTCTCTTCTCCTCCTTCTTGATAACTTTATTGAGATTTATACGATGATTATATTAAGATTCATACGATGACTTAAATATTTATTCTTGATCTCTACTTCTTTCTTGATTTTCTGGTAATATTATCTAGGCAAGAGTTGGATCTTTCTA